>CABEEJ010004285.1:32888-66580 GCA_901482245.1 Timema douglasi
TATATATATATATATATATATATATATATATATATTTATATATATATATATATTTCTTAAGGATTCAATTCAACTCATGCCAGTCCTGTCATATTTTGTGGGTGAATTTCGGTAACCCCACCTATATAGAAAAAGACTAAAGTTTATTTGTTTGTTTGAACGGTTTACGGCTCTATAAGAGTCCCAAAGACTCGGGACCTCTATTCTCGCAGTTTTCCATATCGGATCAATGTGAGGAGCTTTGTGTTGTATATTTTTTAAATATATTATATCTTTATTTCATGTATAAACATATTTGTTTATATGTAGGTCACTTAAATTGCACCACAAACCTACCACTGAGTCACTTATCAATGTTTACGAATGAATAATATTGTATAACCTAAATGTATGTGATACTGGTCGACCCGATAGGCAGGGAACTTTTTTTTTCTCTGTTTTTTTTGTTCTAAACAATGAGGAAGTGAACACAGTAAATAAATAACTTTCTTCCATTATATATTTATTTTAAATACATTTTTTATTATTATCATTTCTCGTGCTCTACCACTCAGCCTGAGCTGAGGTATGTATATGTCTGTGAACTGGAACAGCCGTTTAGTTTATTTTTTATTTTTTACAGTTAAGGTTGTTCATGATTAGTACAGGCCAAATCTGTTGTATCCAAACATCCCTCCACATTACAACCCAGAATAAATTTCCCCGAACTTGGTTTTATCTTTATCTTGTTCAACCAAAGTCCTCATATATGTATTTAGTGAGTGTGTTGTAACTCCCCTAACTCACGGGGGTGTTAAAGGAGAAACATTCTCATACAGCAGCCAAATGTGGAAAAGTGAAGGGTTTTGGCATGCCGGGGTCAATATTACGTCTGTTTGTATTTTAGCCGCATTTAACTAATGTTTTGTTTGTACTTATATGAACTAATTACGCTAATGTGTTAGGTATCTGGAAGGTTGAATCTTAGGTAAAGTGTACCCACCTGTGCGTGAAGTGAGAATGTATAATCTTAGGAAAAACAGGAATTATTAGTACACCAAACTGGGATTCAAACCCTTATTTCCCTGTAATTGGTATTCTAGTATACTGCGAGAATGGCACATTAGATCAAGCGGGTCAAACCTCTTTGATATTCCAATTTTAAAATACTGAGGGGGCTTCTTTAAAAAATTACAATATTATTACCATTTTAATTAAAATATCTTCCATTTTTTATTTTTTATTACGAAATGAGAAGTGAGATACATAACAAGAAGACTTTTCCCAGAAATGTCTGCCGTTACGATCCATAACTCTTTTTATTATTCAATTGCCCCTCTCTAGAAGGTTTTGACTTTGATACAACTAAATCTGACAAAGTACAATATTCCCAAATGGTGTATTTCTAAAACTTTGTTTGGAATGAAAATCATGGTTTATTGTAAAGTATATTGATTGTTCATGAGCGCCGCACATAATTGTGGGCCACAAGATTGATATGTCTGCCTCAGATCATTCAACCGCTGAAGCGGCTCACACAAATTATAAACTAGACTAGAAACATCAAATATTATTGTTATAAATTGACAAAAATGAATTAAAAGAACATAACCCAGTGTTGTTACTACCATTCATACAATTTATATATTTTCTTTCTGTCAATATTTACTTCAACCCTAATAAGGCGTGGGTAAGTGCAAAATATGACCGAATTCCCAATATATTGATTTTGGCAAACAGCATAAGCTGTAAAGTGAGTCAGGTTCCATTAAAATGTGATAATAAGAAACATTGGGAAACACACCATTCATTGATAATGGCGTAATTTCGATAGAACTTCCAAACATTTTATTTGTATTTTATACATTTTTGTTTAGTTAAATATATAATATAAATAGTATATTTATGTTAAAATATATTCACAGGTGAGTTATTCACTGCAATTAAAATATCCTCATAATATTATAAAAGGTAGATATCGTGGGCAGGAAGTTGTGTATAAAATCAATGTGAGAAAGATCTACTTGTTTATGCGAGGGAGAAGAAACTACTGAACTCAAATAACGTTTAAATTCATACTCTAGGTCAATTTTAGAGGCAAATCATCATAAAATGTCTAGGTAAAGATAAATTCAAATAGCTTATACATAGGAATATAATTAAAGGTCCATCCAGTAGAGGACCACTTTAACTAGTTTCTAGGGAAATTATTATTATTATTTAGCACCGCGTCTTACTACCCGTTTGGGTTATACGCTTAAGTACTAATTACGCTAATGGATTAGGAATTGGGAAGGTTGAATTAAAGGAAGTGAACCCGCATTTGCATGTAAGGAGAGTGGAAAACCATTTAGGAAAAACCACCCCCAGTTCACCCGACCGAGATTCGAACCTCGATCTCCCCGTCCTCAGCAGTCGGGCTCAACGCGACAAGAGCGTTAGCCAACTACGCCACCAAGGCGGGTCCTAGGGAAATCAAAATTACAAAGATTTATTTGGCTTAGGAGACAAAAAACTATAAAAAAAAATTTAATAGCTCCCTTACACAAATAAAGTTCCACCACCACTGGATTATAAATTTAAGAGTTAATCAGTTTTTATTGTTGAACACAAAATGTATATAGTTTCTAATCCGCTTTTCCTCCCATGTTCTTGCTGTATCCATTATGATAAAGAAGGGCAACTACTTACCATGAACAATAAACCTGGCTCAAAAATGTTTAAGAGTCAAGCCGGGATGCAAGTTGTACCCGGACAGGGGGGCCACGTACCCCCAACTTGTGAAGAGTTCACTGTCACACGCTCCCTGTAACAAGCCTTGAACTGGAACATTCTATTCGCCCCACGTTAGTAACAATATGTAGCTTACACAAACTTGTATGTCATATTAGAAAACATCTTCAAAGGGGTTTCACATTGGTCGACTAAGTATCAAGAGGATGGTCATAACTCACACCTACCCTATGTAAGTAAACACTGCATAGTCCGACCGAGCGGCCGCAGCCGGTAATGACGATAGTGCCAACCTTGCGGATATAGGATGTCCTATGGTCAGAACAACAAACCCTTCAGCCATTAACCTCAGTTTTCTAATCCGGAGTTTCTATTTTTTATTCAAGTAGCTAACTCCTCATTGGTCCTCACTTGGCCGAGTGTGGCCACAATCCTGACCCATACATACAATCTGGAGGTGGTGGGGATCGAACCAGGGACAGCTGGATCTGTAATCAGAACCAATAACCACTAGACCACTGAGGTAGTGTGAAGGACTTGCTCTTATACATATTGACGTACTCCTCGGACTGGGGATACTCCAGTTGTACTCCTTAACTCGAGGAGTACAGGATAGTACATACACCACTATGCTATTTCATCTGTGAGTGAACTGGTCAGGGACTCCGGTACCTGGGGTGCCTCAGCCTCTTGATTTTATTTTGAGGGACTGGGACTATCTAAAGCCCACCCCCTACCCCTTATATTTACCATGTATATTAAAAATTCGTGTATAAAACTATTTTTAAATATTGGTTAACTATCAGACCCAACCCATGCCCATAGCGCACAATTTAAAAATAAAATTAATTAATTGGTAATTGTAGGTAATGAAGAGTCATTAGCCTGGAGGGCGAGGGTTGCGCACTCCTTCTTAGTAATGAAGAGTCACTATCCTGGAGGGTGAGGGTTGCGCACTCCTTCTTAGTAATGAAGAGTCACTATCCTGGAGGGCGAGGGGTGCGCACTCCTTCTTAGTAATGAAGAGTCAACTAGCCTGGAGGGCGAGGGGTGCGCACTCCTCCTTAGTAATGAAGAGTCGCTATCCTGGAGGGCGAGGGGTGCGCTCTCCTTCTTAGTAATGAAGAGTCACTAGCCTGGAGGGCGAGGGGTGCGCACTCCTTCTTACTCTCACATTCCTTAAGAGTTGGTTTAAAAAGACAGCAAAGCTTAACCTTCTTTGACCGGCGCTGTCGATTATTCGCAATAGTAATACATTTTTTTAAAATATTTTTGAGACTTAAATGTAATTAAGCCGGATCCCCTCCAATTATTCCTCAATTAGTTCCCGCTACGTAGTATGATGTCATCAAACATTTTTAATGCTTATTTTCTAATATACAGGAGTTTTGACTGGCACTATTCAGGAATGTTGTGAATATAAAACGGCGCCAGTCGTGATGTCATACGTCCGGCTCACTGCCGCCGTATGTTTGTATAGTTCGTGTAAGTTCTATAAAGTCGCTTTAGTTTGTTGTAGTTGTTAATCACGCGCAGTCGCTGTTGTACAGTACATAAACATACTAATTGAAGGAAGGAAATCAATGAAGAAAAGTTTTTTCAACATAGCAGCAAAAAGCTTGATCAAGAAAGTATGAATGAATAAAATTTTGAGATAAAATAAAATAATACAGTAATAATGTAGATGTAAGTAATCAGTAATCGGTAAAATAGAAAATAGTTACTTTCAATTTTTTCTATTTTTTTTTCTTCATGATGAGATATGTTTTTAAAACAGTCCAACATTATTGTAGTTTTTCTTTTTTTATATAAAATTTACAAAAATACAATATTATTCAAATATGTGTATTTGATTATTATTTAGGATATTAGAGGATGTTGCAATAATGCAACGGCGTCAGCCCCTAAGTTATTTTCTAGCGTCAGTCCCCGAAGGTTAACATTCTTAGTAAAAATACCAGGCAGTGGAACCTTTATATTTACAAAGCTAGGCAGATTATATGCCACGATAATTTCAAGCTCTAAGGTAGGGGGACAAGAAAAATTTACTGATTTAAAACAAATTTATAAAGAGATAATGTTAAGTATTTACGTGCTATATCCTTTAATATTTCCAGTTTTTAGTGTGCTATGATATAAAAAGGGATTTTAAGTACCACCCTCATTATTAATGTAAGTGTTGGTGTATATGTTTTTATTTAACTTTTTAAAATTATATTTCCGCTATCACTAAAGTATTAAAAAAAAAGATCAGTTGTGTAATCCATTAAATTAGATGTAATTTAATTGAGTTGAACTTATCGATTGTTAAGAGGATATCGATATGGAAATCAGATTTGATGAGGATCGATTTAGTATTTGGAAAACTATCAACACTTTAAAATTTACTAAATAAAGTCGGTATTTATATTTTGTCAAAGATGATAAGTTCCATGGTTGCTGTTTTTTTAATTCTTTTGCAAACAAAAATAACTTACGATGAGGGCTAAACTTTGGATTATGCTCGGAAAATTTTCTTTTGATAATAATGTCACCCAAGGTTAAATTATAATTATTATTATTTGTGTTGAAAATGTTCTATGGTATATGTTATAAATTATGATTAAGAATTGTTTTTGCATTAATACTATAACGGTAGGTATGTAATTAAATAAGATATGACCTACCCCCATCATTATCCCACACACATAGGTAAGGACAAGAGAGTTATACATTTATTTCACAATTAACATGATACAGCTCAATAAGGGAGCGGAACATAAGATTTAAAGCACAAAGCAAGGACATAAGCCAGATGGGCAACAAGACACAAGGATTACCGCCATAGCCAGATGGGCACCAAAATAATAACAAACAACAAACTACCCCTTATATCTTTTTGACGTCCCAAAATGTCGTCATC
This sequence comes from Timema douglasi, assembly GCA_901482245.1. NCBI lineage: Eukaryota > Metazoa > Arthropoda > Insecta > Phasmatodea > Timematidae > Timema > Timema douglasi. The sequence goes on from CABEEJ010004285.1 coordinate 38,503, forward strand.
AGAGAGTGGCAATAAAACTCTAATAAATTGGTCTCCTATCTCACTATCAAAAATATCTTTCATCATTAATGGCAAAGAGCCAGCACATGCCATAGCATAAAACATAAGGTGAGTAAAGATCACAAGTACCTAACCTAAACAACGGTAGAGGCATTATAATAATACCTGACAAAATATAACGTTCAAAAGTCTAAGAATACTAAACAACATAGCGTTCTAACAATAAAGATATTGCCCTCCGTAGATATATGCACAGGGTGGCCCGCGGCCCCACATTTAATAACCATATAACCACCACAGGGGAGGGTTGATTTTTTATATATATATAATCAACCCTCCCCTGTGGTGGTAGCGTCCTTTTCCTATCAGACCAAAGTATCACCACAGTGAGAGTGTTATACTAAGAGAAATATACTAATAAATCATCAGGGATCTTTAATGACCTCCACTCAATCCACACAAACCCAGGTGTCCTTGTTTATTTTTACCAAGGAGTTAGAGTTGAAATTAAATTAAATCAGGAGTTGTTACTATTAGGGCCTTTCGGCAATTTTATTTATAACATATAAATATTTGAATATATAACATTATAAGATGAAATTAGGTTGAGACTCCGACGCAACATATTAGACGTATAATAATTACATAAATTGTCTCCAATTGGTCAAAAATATAAAATATAAGATAACACAAGGGTGCGAGTTCTACGCTAGATATTATACATTTAATATTAAACATTAAATAAGTTATCTCCAAACAATCAGAGTTTATGAATAATTAATTATAGAACGAGCAGTAAAGTCAGTTTACAGCATAGAAATATTGCTCTAATAATGTCCGTATGAAACAATCTCTCAATAGGGGTTCTACAAGAAACATATAAGAGCTATCTTGAATTCAAATCTCAGAAGACTGGCTTGTCAATAAAGTACGTACAAAAAGATGTAATAGAAATCTAGGCTGTTCCATGCCATTAACTCTCACGCTAACTACTTTATACCTACGAATAATATAAACTGTACGCCAGTGCGTAAAGTATTATTCTTCAGGCAAAACTTTAATAAACAATTTCAACGTAGAAATACAAAAGGTCAACTAATACGTTAATCTCAACTCAACTAAATTTAACGCAATAAATACCTATTATAAGACAGTATCCGCGACTTCTGTATAATATAGAAACGCGCCAAAAAACATAATATAAATTAAACTCATCTTTTCAAGTGCACAAAGAGGCGGCTACATATTTAAATATCAGTACGTAAAACCCTTCCCACTAAGGTAATAGTTACAAAAAAGAAATATTATTTAAATCCTCAACATTACAGCAACTTACATTCTATGAAGTTCCTTAGAACTATTGTCTTCAAAGAGTACTGAGAGTCGCTGAGCACTCGCTTATATTCTGCTTGTAACAGCTGGAGAAATGTGGAGGGATTGTATGACGTGAGGTGATGTCATTAACAGCAAATGAGCGCTTAGATTACCTCATCAGTGCCTGCGCACAACTATGTGAGATACTACACGAATATGGGGGGTTGGAGGGGGGACGGCACACTTAGCACTAGAGCTCCAACGAGCTCCACAAGGCCGCACTTGCGCACCAACCACTACGTGGGTTTATTCCAGTGGAAACACTCCACGTTCCCGACCGGCCCCAGATATTGTTTACTCTTAGTGGCGGACACAGTCATCGGCTGGCACGATTTCTTGCTTTGTATAGCCGTTAACTGGGGTAAGTGCTGGATGTACTCTTAGTGGCGGAGGTTTGCTGGTTTTAGTTTGTAGCCATGGTACAATAAATATAAGCAAAGAGACGACAATAAATTATCATAACTTTAATAACCAACAAAGTGTCCACACAGGAATTATCCTCCCTGCCAGCTCATGTCCCCACATTTGATCAACCTCTAAATGAAAACAAGGTTTTAAAAATATACTATCTCAACCCTTAAAAATATTCTAAGTAGGTCCTGGTGGCAAAAAATAAAGCTAGCATATCGTGGATTTCTTGGGCTAGTTACAACAGACCACTAAACTTTCCGTGATGCGGAAATTAAACGTACAAAAATTAATGGAGCCATGATAGTTCTCCCCAAGTTAACATTGCCTATGGGCAAGGAGCAATATAACAGATCATAGTAATTTATTATTCATATATATTATGTACTGAAGTTCGAGACATTAAATTTTGAAAGATAAACATTTTAATACCAAAGTGAATTTTGTAAAGAGTGTCGAGCCTACTTAATAGTTAGGCTTATTGCCTTGTAAGCACAGAGTGTAATGCATAACTATACTCTGGACTCTAACCATTATATACCCTACGGTAATCATGTATTCTCAGTGCGTGGAAAGATAGGGGGGGAGGGGTCCAGAACAGTCTCGAGAGCCCACGGGCATCGGTCACAAGCACAAATATTGTCCATAGGAGTTTTAGAACACACCCGTCGGTGCGCGCACAGCTCTTGCTCAGCGAAGTTCACTTGTTTGAAGGGGGGAGGGTCTCTCAACATGGCCGGCAGTGAGCCTCGAACTCCTATTTAGTTGAATGTGGATTGTTTCGTAGAGTGTATCTCGGGTTTTTTTTGTAGACGAGTCCGAACGAGTCTCTGGGGACGGTTAGTTGAGTAATACAACTTCTTCTGTGTCATGTTGTAACAAGGTTACAAAGAGATTACAAAGAATATTGATGAGCTCATTCAATAAATTGTAGGGGATGTAATTTTGATAATTGACCTTTTTGAGAATAATGTAATCATGTTAGTTGTTCCATAAGGAAAGTTGTGGATTGATGTTATGTTTATTAGCAAATTTTATGATTGAGCTGAAACCTTATTTGACTATAATGTTGTTCTCTACTTCTGGCGTTTATAATAAATAAATATACTCTCTAATATCTTTCGAAGCTGCCAGAATAATTTAAATAGCTTTTCTGTTGAACGCTTCATGTTCATTATAAATGCTATATCAAATTAAATTCTATATTAAATAAATATCAACATAAAACCACTTCAAGCATTCCTTAATATTAAGACTCGCCATACCCTTAGGTCCTTCTATATTAAGATGTGCTATCTCCTTTTTTTAAATTTTGGAATATATACATTTCTATTTTTGAGTTCTATGAAGATGACTGTCTTCCAATTTACTCCCGCCACTAGTGTGAGTTGTGTGATCTTAGTTTTCGAATGTTTGATCTCAGATATTCAAAAACTGAACTCCAACCTTTTACTCCTATTGCCCCCTTTTTCTGCTCTTTTTGTTTATTGTTTTTTGGGCCTCCTATTTATTTCTTATTTTTGTTAAGGTGGGTTCACAAGTTAATCAAAAATAAGTTCATTTAATAACAGAAAACAGTCATGGACCCATTTAGTTTTATATGAGAATGAAAATCTGATGGAAACTAATACATATCTTTTAAGATGTAAAGACTATTTCAGTCTTATTTTGAATGTTAATATAAGATCTCAATAATATGAAGTTACCGAGCTTTATACTAATAGTATAATAGTCCCATATGAAAATATTAGGGAAGTCAAATAAGCTATCAAGACGAGAACTACAGGACTGTGAGGCTATATCACAGGAATTATTTGGATAAAACCTTTCTTTCCTGGTCCTAAAGTACACAATCGCCACAATCTAACTTTAGTATTATATTCTAAGTGAACCAGGAGGAGTAATTTGAGCCTTTCGCCTAGACTAGGGTACCCAATTATTATTTGTGATGCAGGTCCGTTCTAAAACCTTGTCAGACATCCTTGACTTAAGGTCGTAATTTTCTTTGGTTTAGTTACTCTACTAACAAAAACAAAACAACGCATTCCTGGCAACTAAAACGTGAGATTATACTAATTTTTTTTCTGCTTTGCCAATTTACAAGTGATGTAAAAAATATTTAGATTACAAATCAATGTATAATAGAATTTTCTGATATTCTATTTATATTTAGCTTCAAAGGAAGAAATTAACATTTTTTTAAAATACCCGGCTGAAATTTAGAGTGAAGTTGGTTCTCATTAAGTCGTAGCGGTAAACATCTGTGAGTCTTTATGTGAACATAGCCATTATGAAGTTTATCTTTGAAAATACTATTTAACGCACATATTATGTTGATCTAAACATTTTACACAGTTTTATCGCCCGAGATTTGAGTTTTGGTTGTTTACTATGGCGCACATATTTAATCCAGGATTGTTCACATTGAAGCGTATTTGAAACTTGAGTAAATTTTCTTTAAAAATGAAGTCGTTTTGGATCTCACATTTCCATCTGGAGGGCATCTTTATTACAGTTGAAAACATCTTCCACTACATTTTTATAATCACCATTATTCCGCGGAGGAGTACTGTTGTTTAAAATCTGCACAATGTTGTCATTTTTTTTATGTCAATAAATCTTGCTTAGAATTCTGATTTAAGCTCTCTCTTGAAATTGGTGAACTGGCTGACGTCAATAACCTCATTGCCACCACAAACTGCCTTTAGGCTAGGAAAGTGCAAACGTTCATTGCCACCTTCTAACTTATTACAGTAGTTCATAAGAAGCCTTCCTTGGTCTTGTAGTTTAAAGTTAAAGTCATTGATGGGTTTAAATATGTTTGCATAAAAGCTATGGTCAACACATTTTCTTCTCTGTCAAGGAAGTCTAGCAAGTCCTTTGTGGATGATTGATCACTGTTGGGGAGGAATAATTTTATTTCTTCAAATACTGAAAACGATCTTTGTAGTACACAACCTTTGCTCAGCCACCTTGTGAAGTAGTAAATATCATACTGAGCATTAGTTTCAGAATGAAAATGATTCGAGCTTATAGTGCTGAAGACTGAAGTGATGATGGATTCATTCTCAGGATATATGAGATAGAACCTTGCTGGCGAAGCAAATTTGGGTTCAATTCCATTATAGTCTTCATCCCCAATCATAAATTTATCGTATATCGTTCCTGTGGTATAGTGGTCAGTGCACCTGGCGATGAACCTATTCAAGACCTGTCTGGTACCAGAGGTATTTTTTTTCTGAAAGGGAAACAATCCCAACGGTTAACAGGTTTTGATTAATTAGTCTCAATTTAGAGTTAAGATAATTCTTCACTCCGCACCTTCATAATCACTATCATAACATCATATGATTGTTGGTACAACGTGTAGACAACATCCATATATAAATACTCTACTGTTCTAGTTATTAATCCTTTGTGGGGACATCTAGGATATGTAACAAGACACATTGTAAGTAAAAATAAATTATCAACACAATTATAGAATTGTTTGATAAGGTTGTTTTTTTGTAGACTGTTATTTGAATTGAATATCTTTAAACTAAATTTAAAATGGGACTTCCACTGACAATAGACAATATCGTGAACACATCATCTATTAAAAATTTTGTCTATATTTTATGAGTTCTCAACGTTTGTCTTAATATAATTATTACGGTAGGACTATGTGACTCCTTTTTATCTCCCACGACCAAAAGGAGGCACACATATATACATACAAGTTTCCTAACAATAAAAAATAGCAAAAATACAGAGTGTGCTGACAGGACAGTGATATTAGAATGTATTATACAAGAATATATACGCCCATGTTTTAATGCCAGCCAATCAGTATCCTTGAAAAAAAGAGAGAGTAATATAAGAAACACAGGGTCTCGAGGAAGACAAAGGTGGATATTTAATAGGAGAAAGAATGATGACGTAGTTAGATAATTTGTTTAACAAGTCTAAAGTAGTAAAAACATTAGTTGAGGATATACATATTTATACGAGGCGCGTCCAGAAAGTAAAAGTACTCGATTTTTCTATTTATTTTTTTAATTTAAAACAAAATTCCAGGATTTTGTTGGTAAATATGTGAGTTATTTCTCCACGTAGTCGCCCTCCCGTTCTATGCAGGTTGTTATCCGTGGCACAAGCTTTTTGATGCCCTCCTCAAAGAATTCTCCCACCTTCTCCCTCTCCCAGTTCAGGACCTCCTAATTCACCTCCTCATCGGTTGATTTTTTTTTTCCGCCCATGTGAGTCTTGAGGGAGGTGAAAAGATGAAAGTCTGAAGGCGCCAAGTCAGGGAAGTATACGGGGTGGTTCAAAATGTCCCAACCTAATGAGTCCAAAAGTGCCTTAGTGGCGTTGGCCGTGTGCAGGCGGGCGTTGTCGTGCAACAAGCGCACTCCCTGCGTCAACATTCCCCTCCGTTTGTTTTGAATTGCTTTCTTGAGATTTTTTAGGGTCTCACAGTATCTTGCAGCATTAATCGTCTCCCCCTCAGGCAGAAATTCGATAAAAATGATCCCTTTTCGGTATTAAAACATAGTAGCCATGTTTTTTTGCCTGAAAGTGAGGTTTTAAATTTTATTACAGATGGGGAACTGGTGTGCCGCCCCTGTGATGACTGTCTTTTCGTCTCAGAAGTTTAATGAGTTACCTAGGTTTCATCTCCAGTCACAATCGAGCTCAGAAAATCTTCACCTTCCAATTCAAGTCGCTCAAGGAACTCACGAGCGCTAGCGACCTGATTCACTTTGTGCTGCAATGTCAGTTGTTTTGGGGGCCATCTTGAGCATAATTTTCGGAATCCCAGCGTTTCTGTAATTGTTTCGTGTAAGAGAGATCTGGAAAGTTGTGGAAACATCGCAGACATTTCATTCACTGTCAATTGGTGGTCTTCACGAACAGTTTTCTCGAGTTTTTGCACCAACTCATCGGTCAAAATGGAAGGTCTTCCACACCTCTGATCGTCATGAACATTCGTTCTGCCTTTATTAAACTCAAAACACCACTTAAACACGTTCGTTCGGTTCATAAAACCTTAGCCATAAACAGTTTTGATCCGTGAAAAAGTTTCAGTCAATGTTTTTCCTTCAACGAGAAGGAACCTGATTGCAGCGCGCACCTTGCACTTGGTGGGATTTCTTATCAACATAATTCACACAAACTGACCTACAAGGCGAGTTTTCATACTAACGAGGTCCGCCTGTGATGGCTGTGTTCAGAAGAACCACCACTACCACTCAGTGTTGCCAAACTTGGGGAAAATGTATCACAGCACGAGAGGGCAACCAGTACTCTTACTTTCTGGACGTGCCTCATATATATATGTATATATATATATATATATATATAAATATATATATATATATAAAATGACTTGAAACATATTCAACAGTTTTAAACCTCTAAAACTTAACAGCATAAAATTATACATTTTACCGAGAAAAAAACTATAAAGTTAATACATTTTAGTGATGACTCCCTGTAGCCCCTTTTCGTCCTCCAGGGCCAAGGCAGGCATATAAAATTAAACAACATAAAAAGGGGGGAATGCAGGCTAAGCCGATAGGACAATAAAAACAAAATATTTGCTCCTGTTTACCTGCAGCCCATACAGCATTTTAGCACTAAACAATATAAAGGAATGACCAAATAATAATAAATAATATTCCCAAGGATAGAGTAAAAATAGATAAATAGGAGACAGTTGAAATCATAAAATCAGAAGATAAGTATTTAAATGTAAATTTTATTTATAAACAGGATAAATATGAGTTTTAATGTATAAATAAGGTAGGTCAGTCATAACAGCACGGTCGCGATGGTCGGTTGCGTAGCCTGGGATATAAACAACTCGGGACGTAAACAGTGGGATGGGCCTCGGTGGGTTTAGGATATTATACTATTTTGGTTGTGGTGGGGTATGACTAGTAATGGTTTAGAGTACAGTTTTTTAAAATACAGCGTTGTAGCTCATCAAATGCTACATCCCGTCACGTCTCCAATTATATATAAAAAGACGATTTTTTTTTTGTTTTTCTGCTAATAATAAGGTTTTATTTACAAAATTTTAAATCAATATTTCTAAAACCAAGGTGCCTTTAATGAATGGGTTAAACAAAAGCTACCCATTTAAATAAATATAATTAATCAGTGAATAAAATCTAAGGAGATATCAAAGATTAATTCACATCAGTGATCATAAATAATAATTCATTAATTTGAAGGACCTTGCAATTAGTCATGCCCAAAAAAAATATTTGGATTTAGAAATATTTATGTCCCATTCTAATTATTTACTTCTGTACTACCAGTCAATTAAAGACTTGAAATTCACCAAACTAATAACAAGTATAATATATTATTTACTTTAACAACAAGGACACTAAATCATTTATTTTATATACAACTAGAGATAATCAAGAACTTTAAATTATTTTGTTGATTATGCAAGGCTAAAACTTTAAATTATTCCAGGTAACTTCCTAGACAAGATATTCTAAACTACTTATTTCAAATAGTAAACCATTTAGTAGATTATACAAGCAATATATATATATAGCACCACGTCTTACTACCCGTTCGAGTTATACGCTTTAAGTACTAATTACACTAATGGATTAGGAATTGGTAAGGTTTAATTAGAGGAAGTGAACCCGCATTTGCGTGGAGGGAGAGTGGAAAACCATTTTAAAAAAACAACCCCCAGTTCACCCGACCGCGATTCTAACCTCGATCTCCCCGTCCTCATCAGTCGAGCTCAACACGACAAGCGCGTTAGCCAACTACGCTACTGAGGCGGGTTACAAGCATGATAAATATTTCGAAATAATTTGCAAGACAAAAGATTCTAAATTGCTTAGTTCAATTACTAACCAAATAATTGAAAATGATAAACACGTCAACTAATTCAAGATAATTTCCATGACAAAATATTGTACATTAATTATTTCAAATATAAAACCATTTAGTATATTATACCAGCAAGATAAACACTTTAAAATTATTCAGGATAGCTTCCAGGATAAAAGATTCTAAATTATTTATTTTACTATCCTGAATCGGAAGACCAAACATGGAACAATATAATTATGTTCAAGATGATCATGATTATTATTTGAATTAAAAAAAATTCTAGACCGAAAAGGAATTTAAAGTTTAGGGTACCAAAGCCATAATTTTATATTTTACATTTTAACAAGATGATATTGCATCCTCTACCAGTATAGCATCAAGAGTGGAGTTTATTTTGATCTCCTAGGGGTATTTATTTGGTATATTTCTTCATAGTGGTTACATACAAGACAAGGAGAAAGAAGGGTAGTCGTTAGAAGGGAAATATGTGACTAGATGGTGGTGGGAAAACTTAGAATATACATTTTTTACTATCTAAATGGACGTTGAACATTTCCGCAACCGGAAGCGCCATTCGTCACTCATAGCGGCCTCGGTCACAACTCAGTGTTGGCCGGGTCAGTTAACTCGTGTGATCACACGTGCTCGTAGTAGGTTGTGGGGCGTGGTCTGTAGCTATCTTGTAGTGAACACAGTGAAATGGCACATGGTTAGGCTCCAATATTATCACATTATTTAGTTGAATATTATTTGGAGTAATTCGTTACTGTCTTTTAGGAACTCAGCATTGTATTTATGATATTATTAATATTTATTATTATTAGCACCCGTTTGAGTTATACGAACTTACGATAATGTGTAATGGTAGGGTGATTGTGAGATGAGATGGAAGACCTACAGTTTAACTTGTGATCCAAAATACGCTGGAGGCCTGGCACTCCACACATTCACAAGTTGTTATTAATTCACGTATTGTCAAAGGGGAGGAAAAGGCTTGGCAATCAGATGAATCTGTGCTGGGACCATGGATTGAACCCCAGACCCCCAGCACAGAAGTATGACACCTTAACCCTAAACCACCAGGTCCCCAGCAGCTATGATAAGATGCTACAACTATGTTAACACTATATTTTGTTGTTTATATAATTTAAGACACGTTCTGGGAAATTGTGCACTATTATTTCCCTGAATCACTAAACCAATTGCCGCGATATTTTCTCATCTCATCACTCCTGGAACGATTATGTCAGAACATGGATATCAGATATTTGGCTCGATTTGGGTGGCACGCCAACATGATTAAAATCATTAAATACACCTTTCGCAACGTGGTTTAGTATTTTTGAAGTCAATAATAGTTTGACAGTCATGTCATTCATTGTCATACTATCACAATGAGTATTGTGTAGTGAGTGATCGGTTATAAATCGTCTTCACTCGTACCTAATTGCATCTAGTTAGCGGTTGAAGACAAGCTAATAGCTTAAAATAAATATCTGGCTGACAAAATACAACATGTTTCAAACTAAAATTATTAATTGTGTGTAAGTTTTTGATTTTAACATATATGATATCATATTATTGTAATTTTATCTCTGAAGCTGTTACTTTCATTGTTTTTACTTATAATTATTGTGTATGACTTTCATTGGGCAATTTCTTAAATTCTCCTTCTTTAAAATGTAGGCATTTTAAAAATATTTACAATTTGATTTGAGTTAACCATAACATTTCATAATATACCAAAAGTTTTTTAAACTCATTAAATAACGTTAATAAGAGGTGGAACACTGCTTGTAAAATTTTCACCATCCCTGGATTAGAATGTTCATAGAGTTTCTATAAGATAATATTTCACTGCCATGTTCGTGTAAAATGGATCTAAAACGAACACAATTTTGGACGCAGTCATCCCTCAATGCTGTAAAAAGACGCTCTCCATCCACAAGAAATAAATCAGCCTCACCTTGAACTCTTGTTACATTCAGGATCCGTGGAAGGTCGTACTAAGATATTAGTATTGCTTTCAATAGTACATAAAAGTGGCACACTTCTCCCGTGTTGCATTGGGGCCAGCCCCAGCATGCCATTTGTCTTTATTTAGTAGATCGTATCAGTCCTTAGGTTCGTTCGAACATCTAAACTGGGAACTGCAAGAGAAAACAGCCAACATTAATCACTGGTTCTCTTCGCCGTTGAAACAAAAAGAGGTTTAATCAAGGAGAAAACTTTATTTTCATGAAGAACCAAATATAACAGCTGTATTGTTAATTTGAACTAATTTATTTCGTCTTAGACTGAGAGACGAATACTTGGCTCGATGCCAGACAATGAATAAACTAATTTTACTATCATTTATGAGTAAATTATATAAATTAGTTTACAATTTCAGCAGATATACTATGATTTGTTCTAAGCGCTTTCTTAATGTTTTGCTTGTGCTGAATGATATGTCTTATAATTATATTATACATAAACACAAACATTTATAATACAGCCGTTATGTTTAAAATTAATTTTCAATTCTACATTAAGACTCTTAAGTTGAATTTTATTTTACCGATTCTTTTAAGACGGGTTCCTTAAAATCAACTCAAAATGTCCGTTTGTGAAAGTAAGAATACAACAACAAACATTGACATCTTTAAGTCAAAGTATCGATAGCTACGTTCAGTTCACGTAACGTAACGTAAGCGTTATCCTCGTATTCTTAAAAGATAACCATTGCGATACAATGAACATAGCATTGACCGTAAGAGTTCTCTCAGCTATGAAAGTTAGGACCTGCAATATTATACGGTGTATATGTCTGCAACAGCCATTCTGGGAGACTAGATTGTCGAGATTGTCAGACTAGGTTGTCGAGTTTGTCAGACTTGGTTGTCGATATTGTCAGACTAGGTTGTCGAGTTTGTCAGACTAGTTTGTCGAGTTAGTCAGACTAGCTTGTCAAGTTTGTCAGACTAGGTTGTCGAGTTTGTCAGACTTGGTTGTCGATATTGTCAGACTAGCTTGTCAAGTTTGTCAGACTAGTTTGTCGAGTTAGTCAGACTAGCTTGTCAAGTTTGTCAGACTAGGTTGTCGAGTTTGTCAGACCTAGGTTGTCGAGTTTGTCAGACTAGTTTGTCGAGTTAGTCAGACTAGCTTGTCAAGTTTGTCAGACTAGGTTGTTGAGTTTGGCAGACTATGTTGTAGAGATTGTCAGACTAGGTGGTCGAGATTGTCAGACTAGCTTGTCGAGTTTGTCAGACTAGGTTGTTGAGTTTGGCAGACTATGTTGTCGAGATTGTCAGACTAGCTTGTCGAGATTGTCAGACTAGCTTGTCAAATTTGTCAGAATAGGTTGTCGAGTTTGTCAGACTAGGTTGTCGAGTTTGGCAGACTAGCTTGTCAAGTTTGTCAGACTAGGTTGTCGAGTTTGTCAGACTAGCTTGTCAAGTTTGTCAGACTAGGTTGTTGAGTTTGTCAGACTTGGTTGTCGAGATTGTCAGACTAGCTTGTCAAGTTTGTCAGACTAGCTAGTCGAGATTGTCAGACTAGGTTGTCGAGATTGTCAGACTAGCTTGTCAGGTCTGTCAGACTAGCTTGTCGAGATTGTCAGACTAGCTTGTCAAGCCTGTCAGACTAGGTTGTCGAGTTTGTCGGACTAGGTTGTCGAGTTTGTCAGACTAGCTTGTCAAGTTTGTCAGACTAGGTTGTCGAGTTTGTCAGCCTAGGTTGTCGAGTTTGTCAGACTAGCTGGTCAAGTTTGTCAGACTAGGTTGTTGAGTTTGTCAGACTTGGTTGTCGATATTGTCAGACTAGCTTGTCAAGTTTGTCAGACTAGTTTGTCAAGATTGTCAGACTTGGTTGTCGATATTGTCAGACTAGCTTGTCAAGTTTGTAAGACTAGCTTGTCAAGATTGTCAAACTAGGTTGTCGAGATTGTCAGACTAGCTTGTCAAGATTGTCAGACTTGGTTGTCGATATTGTCAGACTAGCTTGTCAAGTTTGTCAAACTAGCTTGTCAAGATTGTCAGACTAGCTTGTCAAGATTGTCAGACTTGGTTGTCGAGTTTGTCAGACTAGCTTGTCAAGATTGTCAGACTAGCTTGTCAAGATTGTCAGACTTGGTTGTCGAGTTTGTCAGACTATCTTGTCAAGATTGTCAGACTAGGTTGTCGATATTGTCAGACTAGCTTGTCAAGTTTGTCAGACTAGCTTGTCAAGATTGTCAGACTAGCTTGTCAAGATTGTCAGACTTGGTTGTCGAGTTTGTCAGACTAGCTTGTCAAGTTTGTCAGACTAGGTTGTTGAGTTTGTCAGACTTGGCTGTCGAGATTGTCAGACTAGCTTGTCAAGTTTGTCAGACTAGCTTGTCACGATTGTCAGACTAGCTTGTCAAGTTTGTCAGACTAGGTTGTTGAGTTTGTCAGACTTGGTTCTCGATATTGTCAGACTAGCTTGTCAAGTTTGTCAGACTAGCTTGTCAAGATTGTCAGACTTGGTTGTCGATATTGTCAGACTAGCTTGTCAAGTTTGTCAGACTAGCTTGTCAAGATTGTCAGACTAGCTTGTCAAGATTGTCAGACTTGGTTGTCGAGTTTGTCAGACTATCTTGTCAAGTTTGTCAGACTAGCTTGTCAAGCTTGTCAGACTAGGTTGTCGAGATTGTCAGACTAGCTTGTCGAACATACCAGTTTTTACAAGAGCGCTTCCGACAAGCTGGTTGTAGATGAATTATTATCGAAGTATACCACGTGTTCCTGGCCACTAATAACACTATTTGGCATCGTTTAGATCCCATGTATTGTTTTTGGATATATTAAGACCATTTCAGTTGGGGTGGGGGTGCAGATTAAGCATAAATGTAGCCTCCCCTCCAAATTAAAATTTTTGTTTTGCACTCAAGTACGGCATTCTGAACTCTCTTATTATAATCAGAATAAATACACAAAATTTGAGAAAGCCAAAGATATGAATGAGCAAAGTAGAAGTATGTATGTTATTTTAAAAGTTTTTTTCGAACTGTATTACAATTAAAGAAAGTATAGGACCAATAGCAAGCATATCCTACTTCCTCCCAAACAATATTTATAGTTTAATATTGCTGGTATGCTTATATAAATTACTAGTTTTAACCTCAGTTGCGCCTCATTGTGGCTTTTTCCACCTTTATTGCTATAAAAGGGAAAATATCTAATATGAAATAAGGTTTACGGAACAGAATAAATGTAGTTCTCTCTTCCATCACAAAAAATGCTCGTGATGTTTCTGAGGATAAATTGTAAACACAATACTTTAGTGCAAATCAATGGGACGAAAAAAGTACAAGATAATAAATATATGTTGTAATTAAATAGATTCCTCGCTCCACATTTTTCCTTTTAACTTTTTTTATTTGAACACTATAGAGTACAAAACTAGACTTATTTGACACTAATTTAAAAAATCACATTATTTAAATGAGTGCAACATAAAACATTTATCGGAATAAGAGTGCCAAAATTATAATTGGCTGGAGGAGACACTATGCCTAATTTGGCCTTCTAAAAAACATGAAAAAATAGATAGATTAACGCCAAACAAAGTAAGATTTATTTTTCCCTAGTACGAAACAAGTGAACCAAGTGAAAGAAGTGAACTTGAGGAATCAAAATTAAATATAATCCCGTTTTGAATAAAATTACCCGCCTTGCAACAACAATTATCTGTTTTTCTCTTAGCCACAAATGCATACGAATACTTATTTTTTGGTAGACCAGATTAGGTGAAGTTACTCCTCCAGCCAATTGCAATGTCAAGGGTCAGTGCACAAGATTCCTGTAGAAGTTCATCTAGTGCTGGTTTACTGGAAAAACAAGAGCATGGTCCATGTAAGCTGGAGTCAATCTTTGTTTGGTGAGACAATCTACTCAGAGAACCTCAGGATGTGTGAGATTAACTAGAGACAATCTACTCAGAGAACCTCAGGATGTGTGAGATTAACTAGAGACAATCTACTCAGAGAACCTCAGGATGTGTGAGATTAACTAGAGACAATCTACTCAGAGAACCTCAGGATGTGTGAGATTAACTAGAGACAATCTACTCAGAGAACCTCAGGATGTGTGAGATTAACTAGAGACAATCTACTCAGAGAACCTCAGGATGTGTGAGATTAACTAGAGACAATCTACTCAGAGAACCTCAGGATGTGTGAGATTAACTAGAGACAATCTACTCAGAGAACCTCAGGATGTGTGAGATTAACTAGAGACAATCTACTCAGAGAACCTCAGGATGTGTGAGATTAACTAGAGACAATCTACTCAGAGAACCTCAGGATGTGTGAGATTAACTAGAGACAATCTACTCAGAGAACCTCAGGATGTGTGAGATTAACTAGAGACAATCTACTCAGAGAACCTCAGGATGTGTGAGATTAACTAGAGACAATCTACTCAGAGAACCTCAGGATGTGTGAGATTAACTAGAGACAATCTACTCAGAGAACCTCAGGATGTGTGAGATTAACTAGAGACAATCTACTCAGAGAACCTCAGGATGTGTGAGATTAACTAGAGACAATCTACTCAGAGAACCTCAGGATGTGTGAGATTAACTAGAGACAATCTACTCAGAGAACCTCAGGATGTGTGAGATTAACTAGAGACAATCTACTCAGAGAACCTCAGGATGTGTGAGATTAACTAGAGACAATCTACTCAGAGAACCTCAGGATGTGTGAGATTAACTAGAGACAATCTACTCAGAGAACCTCAGGATGTGTGAGATTAACTAGAGACAATCTACTCAGAGAACCTCAGGATGTGTGAGATTAACTAGAGACAATCTACTCAGAGAACCTCAGGATGTGTGAGATTAACTAGAGACAATCTACTCAGAGAACCTCAGGATGTGTGAGATTAACTAGAGACAATCTACTCAGAGAACCTCAGGATGTGTGAGATTAACTAGAGACAATCTACTCAGAGAACCTCAGGATGTGTGAGATTAACTAGAGACAATCTACTCAGAGAACCTCAGGATGTGTGAGATTAACTAGAGACAATCTACTCAGAGAACCTCAGGATGTGTGAGATTAACTAGAGACAATCTACTCAGAGAACCTCAGGATGTGTGAGATTAACTAGAGACAATCTACTCAGAGAACCTCAGGATGTGTGAGATTAACTAGAGACAATCTACTCAGAGAACCTCAGGATGTGTGAGATTAACTAGAGACAATCTACTCAGAGAACCTCAGGATGTGTGAGATTAACTAGAGACAATCTACTCAGAGAACCTCAGGATGTGTGAGATTAACTAGAGACAATCTACTCAGAGAACCTCAGGATGTGTGAGATTAACTAGAGACAATCTACTCAGAGAACCTCAGGATGTGTGAGATTAACTAGAGACAATCTACTCAGAGAACCTCAGGATGTGTGAGATTAACTAGAGACAATCTACTCAGAGAACCTCAGGATGTGTGAGATTAACTAGAGACAATCTACTCAGAGAACCTCAGGATGTGTGAGATTAACTAGAGACAATCTACTCAGAGAACTTCAGGATGTGTGAGATTAACTAGAGACAATCTACTCAGAGAACCTCAGGATGTGTGAGATTAACTAGAGACAATCTACTCAGTGAACTTCAGGATGTGTGAGATATAACTAGAGACAATCTTGGCTTGGTGAGACAATCTACTCAGAGAACCAGTGGCGGCTCATGTATAGGCACTGCAGAACTGCAGCACCCCCTATTTCCATTTGATATTATCAATAACATTTAATATAATGAGGCCTTTTTTTTCTCTAATTCGTTCTTTATTTTAGTAGTACAATATATATTCCATAAGCTTAATGTAAGTACTTTAATAGCCATCCCCCAGTTTATGATAAAGATACAAAAAACTTAGATGGAACTGTGCGCTTCACAGTGCTAGTGTCGTGGTGTTTGACTGCTGTGTGCATCCACTCATAGGTGGGGGGTGGGTAGGAAGATGGGACTGCCAGGTAGAGAGAGCACTGTTGTTCTCGCAGTGCCATCTCTGGCATGATAGTGAAAGGAAGATTTTTTTATTCAGCGTGTGTTGTGCTTAAAAACCGTGTACCATATTCTTGAATGTTATAAAGTGTAGAAGAGTGTAGAATTAGATTATTATTCTGCTTCCAGCTATTCTATTTGATTAATTTTTTTTTCGGTTCTTTGATTTAGTTGAAAAACTAAATGCGCTCACAGTACTTTCAATGGAGAAAATTTTTCTCAATTGTCATCCAGAGATCAAGGAGAATATTATTGAACTTTTTGTGCAAATTAAAACCAGAAGAATGGATTTCATTTTTAAATGAATATTTCAGGCTTGAACTGTAACAATTTAATTTAAAGTAACTAAAAAATGTTGTTGTTTTTTATAAGATTTTATCAAGTTTTTGAATACATTTTCTTTTTATACGTGTTTTTTTCCTTTTACACAATTTTAAAACAAATGCTTAACATTTTGTGGAGCAACACCCCCACTAACTTTAGCTAAGAGCCGCCACTGTAGAGAACCTCAGGATGTGTGAGGCTGGATTTAAAGTGCATAACACACTAACTGTCCCATTGGTAAACATTTTATTTGATCAGAGTGTACAATGTTTCGAGGAACATGAGGGTGGTACGAGAGGTGGGTGGTAGGTAGTGGTCGAGCCAGGGGAACTAGGTCACCCAGAGCCGAGCACAGAAAATGAGAAACTAGCTCAACCCATTTCTCTTTAGGCGCGGCTCAGCATAAAGATGAGAACCAGGAGTGAAGACACTCTTTACTCTGGATGTAATTAAGAGTGTGACTAAAGAATTATGGAAATACAGATTCATATAGGACGCACTATTACATTTCATAACATAATTCACAATATGTATCAAATTAAATTCTAAACGCATAAAACATAATATGCGGCATATAAGATAATATTCTTGGTTTGGTTTCCTAGTGATTGATAGGTGGGATCTTTAATCTCTACAGTCTTTAAAAAGGTAATTTTTCCCTAAATTCTTGATTTTTTCCTTCGCGCTAACGTCAGTAGACTTACTTTGAAATTCTAGTTTTATCAATTCTAATTTCTTCCCTAGTAATGAAACCCTATGAGGATAGTTAATTAGGGGTGTGTGGCCAGGGAAAACATATAAAGAGCCGGAATTATAGATTATAGGAGATTGAGGGTTCAAGTCTTGAATCTTAGATGATCGCATTGGGGAGGTTTTCAACATAAGATGTATTAATATACTCTTGCCAAACACTCACTTCATCATTTCATCATCACCTCTTGACACAGAGGATATGCCATTGAGGACATAGCTACAGACGTGTGGTAATGACATATTGCCAGCTTCCTATATGGATAACTGGCACCCATTATATTAATTTACGGGCCTGTTCGGAATTACAGTAAGATCTGAAGTCACAGAATATTAGTGGGCAGTATAAAAACTTTGTCAGGATGTCTCCTACAGATTTCGAAACTTTTTGAACATAATAGGATCAACAATATCTAATAAGAAAACCCATTTTCAATGCTCCTGTGGGCAGTAATTTCCTCAGTTCTTGTACAGTATCTGGTATATACAGTATTATGTTTAGGGAGAAAGTCATATTGTATTTTAGTAATAAATAATCAATACTTCATATTATTTAAAAATAAAAATTAACTTTTCCTGTGCTTTTTAATTCTTCTCTTTGCTTTTCTCCTTTCTATAGTACGCCAATAAACGACTACTCTTTCATTCACGCTTCTTTTGATTGACTTACTAAAGAAGCAATTTCCTCCCACGCTTCATCTTTTATATTCTTCGTAAAATAATAATTATTGTCTTTTGGATCCCACAAAACAGTATTATTTTTATTAATCTCAAGCAACTGCAACGAAGTCTCTTCTGTCTAGTTTGCCTTGCTCGTAGGTTTGTGGGTACGTACCACTTAGACAAACTGACAAAAAGACGTCCTAGGTAGAAAAGATAATCCCTGAGTTCGTTCCAAAAACCGACTCTCAGTTGGATTGGAACAAACCCACTGCGGTAGGCTCGTCAGGGGTTCGTAGACCCGTTTCAACAACACAAACCTGTTACAATACAAGGTAGGATACAAGGTAGGATACGAGGTAGGATACAAGGTAGGATACAAGGAAGAATACGAGGTAGGATACAAGGTAGAATACACGGTAGAATACAAGGTAGGATACAAGGTAGGATACAAGGTAGGATACGAGGTAGTATCGTCAGATATATACGTGACTTAGGGAGACTTTACAAATTAATTTATCAACACCAAGAGAAGTAAACCCCGTGGTGTTATAGATAAACCTGCTTTGGCTGACATCCTCACATAACTGGGGCCGTTGCACCAAATATATTTGGGGGCCGGGAAAGGGGTGTCCTAGTGTTTTTTACAACCTCAAGCATTTCTAAATTACAATAATTCCCAAGTAGTAAACAAAAATGGCTATGTTTAGAACGGAGGGGGTTTGGGGAGGGGCCAAGAAGCTCCCACAATTCTATTTAAATTTAAGGTGATAATCAAGCCTTGAACCGATCTTTTAGGAAACTGTATTTTTAAATATATTTGTTCATACTTAATATTTTAAGCGACAAGGTTTTTTCAGTGTTTATTATTCATATATTATTAATTTCAGTTTACCTGAATCTGAGATAAATATCCAGAGGAGCTTGAATATATTTAATTAGTCTTTCCGATATAGCTCAAATTGTGTATTTTGGAATAAAATATTTAACTGATTTTACTACTGCGGTCTCCAATATTTGGTTGTTTATGACCACTACTTTTCTCTCTACGACTATCGCGGCCTTTTGATAACTTAAAAGCGTTCAAATCTTGGTTTATAAGTTTTTCTGCTCGGTATTACTACAAGCCCGGACAATCTACAGTTAGATACACCAGTGGAATAGGTAAATTTTAGAGGAAATGTACACTTATTTGCTTGGAGGAATATTAGGATAGAATACCTCTGGCCAGAATTAAATTACTTACTTTACCTTCACCAACAAACCAAATCAAAATACACCAAATAGTTTGCACCTACTCTACACGGGTACAATAGTATTTGGGGCTACAAGGGAAGTATTTTAACCAGATTTATAAAATGATTAGAATAACAAAATAGATTTATTATAACAGAAAAATAAAAGATATGATTGATTACAATAGATATACAAGAACATAAGATAGAAGTTCCAAATTAATACTGTCTTGTTGTGACACGGGTAAGATCAAATGCAGTGGCTTGAAGAGCAATAAATAACAAAACATCTGGACTGACGCGAGGCTACGGTCAGGGGATTCTAAAAGAAAAACTGTGAGGTAATTACTAACAAACGTTACCTGGAAATGATATACATATAGTATTATTAACACATTTATAATTTAAGATAGCTTGCTTGATTGGGACTTAAGAAAATTCCTTAAGAGATATAGTATAATGAATTGCGATAGAAAGGTTAGTTGATTACATTGGTAGATGGCTAACATACAGGTGTCTAGACAATATAGTACTATGGGCGGTCCCTTCCCTATTGGTACTGCCAGAGCATTCAATAGTACATGTATTTACTGACCCACTCCCTAAGATACAACACTAGTTTAATTCATACAAGACTAATACTCAGCCAATAGGTACTAAAAACAGGCAAAGAGAAAAAATGTATTATTTGCGCGGACCCCATATGGAAACAAGTGAAGTTCCACGCTGTACCCACCCAAGCTAATACTACACGCGAAGCGTGGCAACAATAATTATTCAACACATTGAATACATTGACCCAACTAGGTCCAAGAAAAAGGATAGACAACCTTGTTATAGCCATAAAAACAAGTGTGTAATCAAAGGACTAAAAAGATAAATATAGTGCTCGTAGAGAATAGCAACCATTTGGACTAAGTCCTTATTACATCTGGAGCTCAAGGCTCCTATATCGAAGCTATATCATATGGATATAGGAAAAATATGATCTCTTGGACCAATACAAAAACTCATACGGACTTAATCAACATTATAGTTACTGTGACTACACCAACAAAGTAGGAATAACAACACAAAAGAAAAATCTAGCCCCTCTGACTGAAACAAGAAATCAAAATAAACATAATAGTCGCCTCGACTGTACTACCTCTGAAATAAACAATACGTTAGATGGCCGTTAGCGCCTCTATACTTAGGAAATTGGAAAGGATTTTACTTGGCGGTACGGTGGTGAGAACCACGTCCAACACTCCATGGCCACCGGTTCCTTCGTGGAGAGAAGTTCCTTCTCCAAAGACGTGATGTGACAGAATAATATAAAGCAAATCTGAGATTACTAATTTTATACCCTTTCTCTGACTAGAACGGAACAAAAAAATAAATATAAAAAGACGTAATAACACAGGTGGTGATAGGAAGGACTGGAGCTTGAGGGGTGAGGTAAAGGAGAGGTTCGAAGACACGCCACCACGACAGTGGCACTCGAGGGTCGTGGGAGCGAGCCCAACTTAGTCGAGTTCTTTTACATCATAGGAGACGTACTGATGGGAAGTGTTAGGACGCACCCTGTCGCCATACTTGTTGAATATTTTGCTAGAAGGCATATTGGCGGTATCCGATCCCATCCAGCCACGGTGAGTAAGTCTGGAAGCATATTATTCCTGAACGTATTAGCTTTAATTATCTTCTTTGAATCCCACTATTGTAAGCTTAGTATTTTTATGCAGATTTGTATGATCAAAGTCCTTTGTAGTATTTTCTATTGGGAGCACGTGAATCATATCCTAGTCCATCAAGTCGCTTACAGTAGGTTTTGAAGTATATTATTATTATTAACTATTTCAAATCTAATCCTCTTCTTTGAATTTTGCCAATATAATTATTTTAATTTCGTATTTTTACGTAGCCTAATTGTGTAGATGTCAACTTTACATGATTGACACGCAACAAAAAGAGCGTGACATTAAACCCGCATCTCCACTTATGCTTGTTCTAATTATTATAAATTTCTTATAGTAATGATAATATGTGACTAATATGTAGTAAAATAGAATCAACAAGCCCGGGGTTAGGAGATGATTTTATATTATGCTAGCAGCATTACAAGTCTGCCATATTAGACAAGTCAGCAAGAAGGTATCAGAATGGAATAGCCAAAATAAACCTAATCAGTAACCAGGTCATTTTAACACTTTAACAACTTACGTTTCTATAGGAACTTCGCATCTTCTTATAATCGCTAAAATACTTTAAATAGTAAGTATAAAGCTAAATCCTTTGTTGTGACCCCACCCAAAACTCGCTGCGACCCCCAAGTTGGAAACCGCTGCTATATTATAGCACAGTGTGATGCAATATTTAACTAATAAGCTCCCGGAGATGTATAGCTCGCGCGTCACTTTATAAAAAAATTAACAATTTGGCCATGTTTAATTTTTTTTTAAACTTTTCAACTGTAAAATAAAGTAATAAAAATTGAATTTTTCAATATTTTTATAGTATTTTGATACCTGTCTACCAAAGTCCAGCTTCATAACCTCATGGAAGTTGCCCTAAAATGTTAATACTGGTACGTAAATAAGCTATTCCAAACATATTGTAATTTAGTGCATGAGGGTCAAGGGGCTTCCCCTGACATTTTATTAAATAACTTATGGAAAATTCAAAATCAGCACGCTAAACAACATGGCTATACGAAATTTAATTCAAATCGAAAACTAAATAATGGATTAAAAAATGTATCCCAAATTCGAAAATTTTAAAAGATGAAAAAATAACTTAATTCTTTATTTAATGTAGTCTACTTAATAAAATGTAAATAATAAGAAATGTAATAATGTAACACAACCCTATTACTCCTCTTCCTTCATTGTTGCTTTGAGCCTATTTAAATTGCTTTCATAAACACCTATTTTAATAAACAATGAAATAAGAACCACCAGTTCAATTTAAATTGGTATGGGTACTTGTTAGAAAAACTAGTGTGTATTTCAGAAGTCAAACATTAATACTACCTCAATGTCCTCATTTAATCAGTTAGAGCTTTGATAAGAAAACCATAAAATGTTGTGTAATATTCACAGAATTTATGCCTTCATAATTTAATAAAGCCCTAATTAGGCATTGGCTGTACAACATATGATAATTTAAATCATAAACCTGCTACAGTCTAGCAGCCCGAGAGTCACAACTAAATACACTAAACCATAAAAAAAAAATATTGGTTGACATCTGAAAAGGCTGTCACTTCAAGCATTGCTGGCCGACTGAAATTTTTCTATTGGGCAGTTCATGTTCCCTTATGACTCGTTTCAAAACCACATTCCGGATACACTCGGTGGCGTTGTCTCTGCCTACTGACTACTTGTTAGAAAAAGATATCTACAATTTACTACAAAAGGATTTTCCTTTGTATGTTTGACGATTTTTGAAGTCGGGATTTGTTGCAAATTTGAGATTAACAGTTGGGAAATCTTAAATTTGTCTGTACAATTATGTGGTTATAGAATTTCATAAAAAAAAAGTAATGGGGTAAAGAATAAGCCTAGATCTTCCCAACTCCACATCTTAAATCTCAAAAAATTTCAAACTATCAAGCTTTTAACCAACATTGAAGGTGACGCATCCAAAAACCCCACGCCCAACACGACGTGCCTAAAACTATCCACCAAGGGCACACTGAGATCCCTTCTAACTACATACTGGTGAAAATATTCCAAAACTACACTAAATGACAGTTATGCTACACATATTAATTAAATATTACCGACTTACACTTTTAGCCAACATAGCTGGTAGGCTGCTCTTGTCTCTTTGTGTCTCTCAGATAACTAAGCAATGCTAGACTGGTAGGCTGCTCTTGTCTCTTTGTGTCTCTTAGATAACTAAGCAATGCTAGTCTGGTAAGCTGCGCTTGTCTCTTTGTGTCTCTCAGAAAACTAAGCAATGCTAGACTGGTAGGATGTTCTTGTCTCTGGGTGTCTCTCAGATAACTAAGCAAAAATAACCTGGTAGGGTGCTCTTGTCTCTGTGTCTCTCTCAGATAATTAAGCAATGCTAGACTGGTAGGCTGTTCTTGTCTCTGTGTGTCTCTCAGATAACTAAGCAATGCTAGACTGGTAGGATGTTATTGTCTCAGTGTGTCTCTCAGGCAACTAAGCAAAACTAGACTGGTAGGATGTTCTTGTCTCTGTGTCTCTCAGATACCTAAGCAATGCTAGACTGGTAGGCTGTTCGAGTCTCTGTGTGTCTCTCAGATAACTAAGCCATGCTAGACTGGTAGGCTGCTTTGTCTTTGTGTCTGTCAGATAATTAAGCAATGCTAGACTGGTAGGCTGTTCTTGTCTCTGTGTCTCTCTCAGATAACAAAGCAATGCTAGACTGGTAGGCTGCTCTTGTCTCTCTGTGACTCTCAGATAACTAAGCAATGCTAGTCTGGTAGGCTGTTATTGTCTCTGTGTGTCTCTCAGATAACTAAGCAATGCTAGACTGGTAGGATGTTATTGTCTCAGTGTGTCTCTCAGGCAACTAAGCAATCAGATACCTAAGCAATGCTAGACTGGTAGGCTGTTCGAGTCTCTGTGTGTCTCTCAGATAACTAAGCCATGCTAGACTGGTAGGCCGCTTTGTCTTTGTGTCTCTCAGATAATTAAGCAATGCTAGACTGGTAGGCTGTTCTTGTCTTTGTGTGTCTCAGATAACTAAGCAATGATAGACTGGTAGGCTGCTCTTGTCTCTGTGTGTCTCTCAGATACCTAAGCAATGCTAGACTGGTAGGCTGTTCTTGTCTCTGTGTGTCTATCAGATAACTAAGCAATGCTAGACTGGTAAGATGCTCTTGTCTCTGTGTGTCTCTCAGATAAATAAGCAATACTAGACTGGTAAGATGCTCTTGTCTCTGTGTCTCGCTTAGATAACAAAGCAATAATAGACTGGTAAGATGCTCTTGCCTCTGTGTGTTTCCCAGATAACTAAGCAAAACTAGAATGGTAGGCTGTTCTTGTCTCTGTGTGTCTCAGATAACTAAGCAATGATAGACTGGTAGGCTGCTCTTGTCTCTGTGTGTCTCTCAGATACCTAAGCCATGCTAGACTGGTAGGCTGTTCTTGTCTCTGTGTCTCGCTTAAATAACTAAGCAATGCTAGACTGGTAGATTGCTATTGTCTCTGTGTGTCTCTCAGATAACTAAGCAAAACTAGACTGGTAGGCTGTTCTTGTCTATGTGTCTCTCAGATAATTAAGCAATGCTAGACAGTAAGGATGCTATTGTCTCTGTGTCTCTCAGATAACTAAGCAATGCTAGACTGGTAGGATGCTCTTGTCTCTGTGTATCTCTCAGATAATTAAGCAATGCTAGACTGGTAGGCAGTTCTTGTCTTTGTGTCTCTCTCAGATAACGAAACAATGCTAGACTGGTAGGCTGTTCTCGTCTCTGTGTATCTCAGATATCTAAGCAATGCTAGACTGGTAGGCTGTTCTTGTCTCTGTGTGTCTCTTAGATAACTAAGCAATGCTAGGCTGGTAGGCTCTTCCTGTCTCTGTGTCACTATCAGATAACTAATCAACGCTAGACTGGTAGGCTGTTCTTGTCTCTGTGTGTCTCTCAGATAACAAAGCAATACTAGACTGGTAGGCTGTTCTTGTCTCTGTGTGTCTCTCAGATAACTAAGCAATGCTAGACTGGTAGGCTGTTTTGTCTCTGTGTGTTTCAGACAACTAATCAATGCTAGACTGGTAGGCTGTTCTTGTGTCTGTGTGTCTCTCAGATAACAAAGCAATGCTAGACTGGTAGGCTGTTCTTGTCTCTGTTGTCTCTCAGATAACTAATCAATGCTAGACTGGTAGGCTGTTCTTGTCTCTGTGTGTCTCAGATAACTAAGCAATGCTAGACTGGTAGGCTGTTCTTGTGTCTGTGTGTCTCTCAGATAACAAAGCAATGCTAGACTGGTAGGCTGTTCTTGTCTCTGTTGTCTCTCAGATAACTAATCAATGCTAGACTGGTAGGCTGTTCTTGTCTCTGTGTGTCACTCAGATAGCTAATCAATTCTAGACTGGTAGGCTGTTCTTGTCTCTGTGTGTCTCAGATAACTAAGCAATGCTATACTGGTAGTATGCTATTTTCTCTGTGTGTCTCTCAGATAACCAAGCAATGCCAGACTGGTAGGCTGGTCTTGTCTCTGTGTGTCTCTCAAATAACTAAGACGTGTTAGACTGGTAGAATGTTCTTATCCCTGTTTTTCTCTCAGATAGCTAAGCAATGCTAGACTGGTAGGCTGATCTTGTCTCTGAGTGTCTCAGATAACTAAGCAATGCTAGACATTGTAGGCTGCTCTTGTCTCTGTGTGCCTCAGATAACTAAGCAGTGTAAGACTGGTAGGCTGTTCTTGTCTCTATGTGTCTCTCAGATAACTAGGCAATGCTAGACTGGTAGGCTAATATTGTCTCTTTGTGTCTCAGATAACTAAGCAATGCTAGAGTGGTAGGCTGCTCTTGTCTCTGTGTGCGTCAGATAACTAAGCAGTTTAAGACTGGTAGGCTGTTCTTGTCTTTGTGTGTCTCTCAGATAACTAAGCAATGCTAGATTGATAGGATGTTCTTGTATCTGTGTCTCTCTCAGATAACTAAGCAATGCTAGACTGGTAGGCTGATATTGTCTCTGAGTGTCTCAGATAACTAAGCAATGCTAGACATTGTAGGCTGCTCTTGTCTTTGTGTGCCTCAGATAACTAAGCAGTGTAAGACTGCTAGGCTGTTCTTGTCTATATGTGTCTCTCAGATAACGAAGCAATTTTAGACTGGTATGCTGTTCTTGTCTCTGTGTGTCTCTCAGATAACTAAGCAATGCTAGACTGGTAGGATATACTTGTCTCTGTGTCTCTCTAAGCTAACTAAGCAATTCTAGACTGGTAGGTTATTCTTGTCTCTGTGTGTCTCTCAGATAACTAAGCAATGCTAGACTGGTAGGATGTTCGTGTCTCTGTGTCTCTCTCAGATAACTAAGCAATGCTAGACTGGTAGGATGCTATTTTCTCTGTGTGTCTCTCAGATAACTAAGCAATACTTGAATGGTAAGCTGTTCTTGTCTCTTTGTGTCTCTCAGATAACTAAGCAATACTAGTATAGTAAGATGCTCTTGCCACTGTGTGTCTCCCAGATAACTAAGCCATGCTATACTGGTAGGCTGTTCTTGTCTCTGTGTCTCGATTAGATAACTAAGCAAAGCTAGACTGGTAGATTGCTATTGTCTCTGTGTGTCTCTCAGATAATTAAGCAATGCTAGACAGTAAGGATGCTATTGTCTCTGTGTCTCTAAGATAACTAAGCAATGCTAGACTGGTAGATTGCTATTGTCTCTGTGTGTCTCTCAGATAATTAAGCAATGCTAGACAGTAAGGAAGCTATTGTCTCTGTGTCTCTCTAAGATAATTAGGCAATGCTAGACTGGTAGGCAGTTCTTGTCTCTGTGTGTCTCTCAGATAACTAAGCAAAACTAGATTGGCAGGATGCTATTGTCTCTGTGTCTCTCTCAAATAACTAAGCAATGCTAGACTGGTAGGATGTTCTTGTGTCTGTGTGTCTTTCAGATAACTAATCAATACTAGACTGGTAGGCTGTTCTTGTCTCTGTGTGTCTTTCAGATAACTAAGCAATGCTAGACTGGTAGGCAGTTCTTGTCTCTGTGTGTCTCTCAGATAACTAAGCAAAACTAGATTGGCAGGATGCTATTGTCTCTGTGTCTCTCTCAAATAACTAAGCAATGCTAGACTGGTAGGCTGTTCTTGTCTCTGTGTGTCTCTAAGCTAAATAAGCAATTCTATACTGGTAGGTTATTCTTGTCTCTGTGTGTCTCTCAGATAACTAAGCAATGCTAGACTGGTAGGCTGTTCTTGTCTTTGTGTGTCTCTCAGATAACTAAGCAATGCTAGACTGGTAGGCTGTTCTTGTCTTTGTGTCTCTCTCAGATAACTAAGAAATACTAGACTGGTAGGCTGTTCTTGTCTCTGTGTATCTCTCAGATAACAAAGCAATGCTAGACTGGTAGGCTGTTCTTGTTTTTGTGTCTCTCTCAGATAAATAAGCAATGTTAGACTGGTAGGCTGTTCTTGTATCTGTGTGTCTCTCAGATAACGAAGCAATGCTAGACTGGTAGGCTGTTCTTGTCTTTGTGTCTCTCTCAGATAACCAAGCTATGCTAGACTGGTAGGCTGTTATTGTCTCTGTGTGTCTCTCAGATAACAAAGCAATGCTAGATTGGTAGGCTGTTCTTGTCTTTGTGTCTCTCTCAGATAACGAAACAATGCTAGACTGGTAAGATGCTATTTTCTCTGTGTGTCTCTCAGATAACTAAGCAATGCTAGACTGGTAGGCTGTTCTCGTCTCGGTGTGTCTCAGATATCTAAGCAATACTAGACTGGTAGGCTGTTCTTGTCTCTGTGTGTCTCTCAGATAACTAAGCAATACTAGAC
>CABEEJ010004286.1:0-29175 GCA_901482245.1 Timema douglasi
TCCAACCAACCCCTCGCTTAGAGAAAAAAAAAAACACGTTAAAATTCAAGAAAAATAACATTACACAAATGGAAATTAAGGCAAGATGATGCCTTTTAGTAACGCTTTGCGCAGATGAGAAGTGGAGGGTTGAAAAATAGGTTGTGATGCTATGGGATGGGTCAGGTGGAAATGATGCTGAAAATAATAGAGATAACTTTGTTTGTCCCGGCAATTTGTCACAAGCATAAAGTTGAAACACGATGGAGACAAAAGTTTGTAAAATATTTCCAAACATAATAAAACATTCAGATAACATATTGAAACAAATCTAAAGGATTGCACCTGAACGTTCTTTAAAGATCTCTAGGTTGCATAACCAAAATTAATGTTATAACATAGAACTACATTAACTTTTTTTTTTTTTTGCGAAGAATCGTGGGAGAATTGAAGATTTTCTGGTAATAACAAAAAGGTCCATATTACACATTTATAGAACGTGGTAGACCTAATTGTTATTAGGGTAATGTTCTCACCTCAAGACCAGATGATCGTGGGCGCAATCCCCAACTGGAGTCGAGGGATTTTTCTTGAGTGATAAAAATCCTATACCACAACTTCCTTTGGAGGGTTAATAAAGCCGTTAGTCCCATGTAGACTGTGGGATATAAAATAACTCTGAAAGGTATATAAAAAAATTTTCCCTGCAAAATGTGTAGGCACTTTCGTTCTCGCTCTTAGAAATTCTCGTGTGTTGATATAATCAGTCAGTTCAGAAAGTGTACGTTAATTACCTTTAGTAAATGAAAATTTAACAAATAAATATATATATAAAGTGTTTCAGTGTTAGAGAAATATTTTCAATCAAATCATTTGAGTTATAATATATTTTTTTATGTCTACATTTATTTTACTAAGCTGAAAATTATAAATATCTTTATTGAGTGTAAAAATATATGACCAACACGTACTGTACCTATTTGAGGATACCATTCAAAACTTTCTTCTCTGTGTTCACAATTATTGTTGTAATAGTTTTAAAAATAAGCTAAAAAAATGTTTCCCAATCAATAATTTTAATGCATTCAAATTTAAAATAATATAAAATAATAAAATGTTTCCAGCGTGCGTATTTTTACCTTATTTTGTGGCTTAATACCTATCCAACCTATCGGTATATTTTCACTAAAACATCAATAAGTATAAATTGAAATATCACATAACAGCATTCGCGTTTAGGGAGTTCGAGAAACCATTCAGGTAAACAAAACAAAAAGTACACCAAAACGGGTTTCGACCCTCGGTACCCGTCACCTTCAAATCCAAACCAGACTAGATGGAAGCCTTTGTTCACACTCCGGTAGCGTGGAAGGACTTGACGTCTTTACAAATTAATTCCAATGCAAACAGTATCACAAAAACGATACGTGTGAATGGTATCAACTATTTATTGGGCAATCTGTTTGTCTTGTGAATAGAAAATGGAGCAAATAAGTAAATCGAGAATCACAAAGAGAACAGAATATTATATCGAGATACAGTAGTTTCTCTACAAAAACAAGCGACTGAAGAGATGAGTGTTGGTGGGGGAGGGGGTGTGGGGTGAGAGAAACGAGGAGGGACCAAGGCTCTCGGAAAGGTCTAGCATCTACGAGGCGATCGTGATGAGAGAAGACCGTGGAACCGAACATCGTCGAAGTATCACCCCTTGGTGGGGGATGAAAAGGGGGGGGGGTAATTTTACTAACCGATTTCTCTGAGAAGGAGGTGGGAGGGGGCTATTTGGTGTGCATGTTGGAAAACGAGTGGGGAGACGTAAGGAGGGGCACTGGTGGTTGAAGATCTCCATGCCAAAGCTTCCAAAACTCCCATAATCCATTAGTAACACATGCGCCGGTTCGCTGGGCGCTCTGAAATACTCCCCACCCATCTCTCCCGTCCTCTACGGACACCCTACCCATCGAGAGAGAGATAACGGGCAAGTTTCCTAGAACCCCAAGGCTCTCATGTCTTCATCACTCACACACACATCCCCAGGTCTTCAACGCCTCCCTTCTCTCTCTTGCAACCCACAGTTAACCCCACTGTATAATTAAAACACGTCTTATTAGCCTCTCAATAATGGAATTAAATTCTCTTGGAATGTTCGAGAAACTTCAAGCTCTTCTATTCCTTTACATCTGCTCATGGAACAAATGGTTCGGTGGTTGAAAAAGATTCTTTTTATATATATTTTTAAGAAGTTTTTTTTATATCTCTTACCCCTCTCCTTTTGGTATTAAAGAATTAAAATACATTATAAATTAGCCTAATGTGCTTCTTCTCGTAATGACCTCCATGAATGGTTCGTTTCCTGGTAGTGAAACTTGAGAAAAGAGAAAATCTTAGTGAAGCTTTTTAGTCGGAGGGAACAGAGAGGCGAGAAATATAAGTAGTCAAATACAGGAGAAGACTAATAAAAAAATACATTGTAAGGATGTGTTTGAGAAGGGACAAAAAATGGCCAGGTCTAAAAAAAAGTGGGAGCTCCAAATCTTTTTTATACACATCTTTAACCATCCATCTGGGATATCTGAATAATTACACTAGATAGGAATACATAGTTTAGAGGCAATGAAGCCAAATTCACGTGAAAAACCTTTAAATAAAACTTTCATTCAGCCTTCTTGTCTTCAGTAACTCTTAGTGACGCCTTAGGCCATGCAACCACAGATGCAGGTTTTTATGGACCTACATTTAGGCATATTGTTAGATATAAACTGGTAAAAGCAGTCCCCCAAGACAATCCATGGTTCCCCTTGGATGATATAAATTATAGTTTTATTTTATCACCACGTATTACCATCTGTAAGGTTATACAGATATGATATTTACTCTAACGGGGTAAGGATCAGGAAGGAATAATTATAGAGGTGATATACTGACACTTTCATGGAAAGAGAGTAGGAAACCATTTAAAAAAAATCATCCTCAATAGACCCGATCTAGATTCGAACCCCGTTGGTTGTGTATCCTATTTATTTATCTATCTCTATTGTTTGTTTATCTATTGTTGTTACTATCCAAATTTGCTTTATTTTAATATATCCCCTATGAATGTACATTTTTTGTGATTCGCTATGTGGCCAATATTTCTATTATTATTATTAGACCCTATTATTATTATTATTATTATTATGTACCATTATTATAATTGGTTTTAAATTATCATATACATAGCATTTAAGAATTAATTTAAAATTGTAAGTGGTTAAGTGTAAGAAAAGACACTGGCCTTAACCTCACCCAAATCAAAACGATATTATTATTATTATTACTATTATATCTCCCCGACATCAGAAGGCCAGTCAAACACGAGAGTGACGTCTTAAACCATCCGACCACTGAAGCTGGTCAATCTATAGTAGTAAAGGTCTAGGAAATCAAACAATGTACAAACTGGTTCTGACGGAAAGACACTTTATTTGACAGTTAAAATTACATGTTAATATGTGTATACCTCAATTAATATTGTGACGTGAGGCATATCACTTTGATCTATAGTATAAAAACTTATAAATCTATACTATAATTTAAATTAATATCAATATTGACAACAAAATAATGTATTTGTATTTTCTAAAAATTTTTTTTTACCAGAATCCTACTATATAAAGGATCTGAAGCGGAAAATTATAGTTTTAGGAATAAACAAGTTTATTTTAGCTATACTACCTTTAGTAATAATCTCAATAAACATAGTTAATAACGTGGTTTGTAGAAGAGACTATGAAATAATGTTTTTATTAGAAAAGAAATTAATAACGACTAAAATTTATATTTATATATTATGAGAGTGTTGATTACTGTGCAATACATTTTTATCCCCTCCCTCATAACATCATACAGCGTTATTTATGAATATTCTTTTTTTCGCCTTTATTTTCCACTTATTTTTAAAATACTTGACTAGTTTCCTTGTTCCACTGTTACAGGCAAGAATGATGTAATTGTGATTGAATACAATAAAATAATTTTCATCGCTATAAATACACACACCAAATATTATCACAAACATTTATGTATATATATATATTACATCACTATAAGGGGGTGCCTTGGTACATGAACGAAGAATGTACCTTAAACACGAGATGTAGCCAGAAGTTAAATAATAAAGCATAGATGCATCAAAAATAGTCCTGTATTTGACTCCCTTAAAGCGTTGTCTTTATTCGAAAGTTATGTATATTTACTAGTCTATCTTATACAAATATATCTGTGCACTTTTTAGCACATAAGTAAAGCTGTTAAATAGTCCTAACATTCCTCTACCTTCCTCTTTGTATAGTAATAATAATAATAATAATAATAATAATAATAATAATAATAATGATAATAATATCACTGATCAGAGTTACGTAATTATTGCAAAGTTTCAAAGTTCCCTTTCAAATACGGTGTCATTTATATTTAACAGTATTGAACATAAGCACCGAGTTTAGCCGAGCTTATCAAGTTGTATTTGAATTTTGACACACAATTATCTGAAACCCGATGACATACAATTTATACATAAACTGTAACATATTACCATTACAGACTTACAAACCGATGTTTTTTTATCATGTCGTTTAGTGTTGCCAGGGTAAGCAAAGTTAG
Organism: Timema douglasi; assembly: GCA_901482245.1. Taxonomy (NCBI): domain Eukaryota; kingdom Metazoa; phylum Arthropoda; class Insecta; order Phasmatodea; family Timematidae; genus Timema; species Timema douglasi. Next base: position 4,621 of record CABEEJ010004286.1, read on the forward strand.
CCTTAATGTGTTCTTCTTAAGTCAACAACCCGAAGGTTAGTTTGAAGTGATTTTTATCTATCCGGTGCTAATTCATGCACTCAGCCCTTCGGCTTGTTAGTGCTGCCTACACCATCTGGTATAAATCCCATGTATTAAGGGAAGTCAGATGGTGGTATGGTTCCCTTTACCATCCACATTGAATTTCTAAGGGTGAGTGCAAAAGGGCCTACCAATAGTGTCGGGAAAGGTTTTTTCACAAACTTTCCAGGGATCTTTTACACTCCATAATTGACATTGAACTGACCACTTCACTTCCTCTCAACTTGTGAATGTGTGGAATGCCAGGCCTCCACTGTGGTTCGGATCCCGCGTTAAACTGTAGGTCCTCCAATTCATCTCACAATCACTCTACCATTACACATTAGCGTAAGTGCGTATAATCCGAACGGGTAGTAGGACGCGGTGCTAATAATAACAATACTCCCTCTCCGAAGAAAGATGTGCTACGAATTTTTATTGTTCAAGAAAAATCTGCCAATCTCGCCTGTGTTTGAACTCAAGCCCATCGAGTCCTGTGGCGAGCACTTTAACACAAGACCATTGAGGTCCACAATATGTAATAATACCCACAATAATAAAATCTTTTGACAAGTATCGACAGAAATTAGTTTCCCATGTAAGGTACTGTACATATTGCAGAGCTGTTTCTGATTAATTAAAGGTGACCATGTAGACGATAATTTTATAACAGGCACAGTTTTAATAAGCGTGCAATACTGCGGAAAAATTCCGTGACACGCCACTGGATACATCCGATGGTAATACTATAGGTGATTTGGAAAAAACCAACAGATGGAATGCAATTGTGTCGGTTAGTGTGAATGTCTATCTTAATAGTGACAAAGCAATATTTAAAGTAAATGGTACAGACTTTCTGCCACATTTTTCTTAAAATAGACGTCTACTAAAGACATGTAATATTTGTGAAACGAAATAATAGGTATATACATTATTTTATAAATAAAACTACACCAAAGATCATAAATTAAGATAATATTATAAACTTATTAGAAAAAAATTGAGAGAAGAGAAACATCTTCCAAAGAGCATAAGAATCGAATAATTCATTTTCAGAGACCTAATTAAAAAAGTATATATATTGACTTATAGCTCAGAAATTATTGATTTTATAAAAAAATATATTCAAATAAATGATTATTTTTAACAGTACTACAACTTTACAATGATAAATTACTACATATCTCAAATATTTGCGGAGAAATAAGGCCAATTTTTAAAATTTCCCACATGTGAAGTAATCTCAAAGTAATTTTAATGAGAAAATGATAGTTGCCATCTTGTTTATGTTGATAAAGAGTGTTTATATATATAAAATTTAATCAAACTGATTAGAGTGAATTTAGATCATTTTTTTCCCTCTCTTTTTTCCCTTCAGTAAACTACCCTTAAATTTAGGGTTTGATATCTAATTTCAAAAATTACTCGGGAGAACATTATTAAATCCCTAAAAAAAAGTTTTAGACAAATTTGTTAAATGGTTTTGGCTCTACGCCAAGATACAGACACACAGATGGCAACGTGAAAACCACATTTTCATTTCAAGGGTCATGCAACATTGACAACGTTGATTTTTTAACGATCACAATTCTTGTTTCCCTGAGATATAGAAAGAAAGTTAAAACGATAGTAAAACTAATTTTAATTCTGATGTTGTCAAGTTAAGAATGCAGAAAGCCACAACTTTGGTTCTAGTATAGTTTAAGATTTAATTTTCTGATTAACGGGTGTGAGATGGGCTCTCGTACTTTTGCCTGAATAGCTAATAGTCCCAGGTTCAATACTCAGCATAACAGAAACATTTATTATTGGGATGGTTATAATTTTCTAGTGATGAACTAATGGCCAGGGGAGTGATTATTGTGTTTGTTTAAGAGTTCACTTGATTTTAACCCATGTAACGATATAATTATATGATTCAGTTCATCTATAATAATAAAAGGAAGTGTTTGTCTTTGTGTGTGTTTGTTTGTTTGTGTGCGATGCCCAGCCAAATCTACAGCAAGCAGAGATCTGACATTTTTAGCATAGGTGGATGGACAGGAGTCAAAATGCACTTCAAGGCCGTATTTATAAAATTTTAAATTAGCGTTTTAATTAGGGTATTTTTAACAGATTCTTAATCAAATATTGTTAATCTGGATCAGAAAAACGATTAAGAGATAACTGTAATATGATATATGCCGCTTCCTCCTTGGAAAAAAAAAGTGTACGAAATCGACCGGAATTCTAAACCATTTTTGTGGGGGGAGGGAACGGGGGAGGACGTAGGGGGGCGCTTATATAATTCTTATAGCACAGAGGGTCACGGTCAACGCCATGCATAACTGCTAGTATTAAATAATCATCATTATGTCATCAACCTCAAGATATGTTTACAACAGCTCTTCACTTTTTCCTACCCTTGTCATTTTCTTTTACATCTTGGTACTTTATTCTGCCAAAATCGTTCGCTATCTGATTCCTGTACACCAGTTTTTGTCTCCCTCTTGAATTTCTCTCCTCCACGTCCCCTTCTATAAATAGCTTCGTCAAACTATCATGTCTCAGTTAATTGCATACCATGTTAGCTCTTCTTTGCTCCACTCCTTTCCAAAGTTTCCTATCTTCATTTTCATTTCCTACCTTTTCTTGAATACTTACAATAAAATACGACTAATCAGTTCCACCTGAAGTAAAGAAGAAACGTTTATGTTTAGGTCTAATATGTCATGTGGAACAATTTGATAGAACATGAAGGTTTGTTAAGTCCGTTTTATCAGCTATACACAAGTTGTGGTGAAAGCATATATTGTACCAAATAAGGAGCATTATAAGGTCGAGTTTGATGCTAATGCACCTCAGTTTACTTGTGGTGGTGTAAAACCATATAATTTGAAGCTCCGAACGGTGCAATATTCCTGTACACAGGCATAGCAGAACTATTTTCTCCATCACCTTTTACTACCCATCCAGGTTATTCACAAAATTAAACTAGTCCAGTAGGGATGAAGAAGATTCACTACTAATCTAAGATATTCACATAATTACACTAATTAATTAGGGATGGAGAATATTCACTGCCCATCTATATTATTCACATAATTACACTAATGGAATAGGAATGCAGAATATATAATTTACCAAAATGTATATCTGAATTTGAGTTTAGATAGAATGGAAGAATATTTATGAAAGACTATCAGAACAACGAACCGGGATTCGAAACTCGAACACCCCATCACCCGTCACCGGCCAATCAACCAAGAGGATACTGAAAACTCGTTAGTTCAGATTTTAAGATGATAAGCTTGCTAAGGCCATCAAGGGGTGATACTTTTAATGATTGTGTCCATTTTTAAAGAAAACAGTGGGAGAAAAATAAATTCTTGTGACAAGGAAGTCGGATAGAAATTTTAAAATAATTAAATTTTAGGAAACTAGCTCTAATAATAATTATATTAATGATGAAATTATTAAATATTTAGATTTGAGTTGTTAATTTGAGAGCCATGGTGCAAGAATCGTCCATTTGTAAAACACTAAATCTTTCAGGAGAGGAAAAAACTTAAACAAATATATGTAAAAAAACAAATTAATCCCGCTATTTGATAAGTTATGACTTACATATATTTTTAGAAATTGTAAAACTCATTCAATCATCATCATCATCATTCGACGTTTCCTCCTCTGTGGGTCGTCTGGCACATCCTCTTCCATTCCTGTCAATCTCTCCAAACTTCTCCCTCAGCCACGCGTTCCCAGTCCGCTCCTCTAGCTTCCGTGTCCTTCTGCGCTTGGTCCATACATCTCTTCCATGGTCTTTAAATAGGTCTTCTACCCTTCTCTCTGTTATGTAAGGCTTTCTTAAGTATTCTGTCCTTCTCCATTATCATTTCATGGCCTAACCACAGCAACCTTTTTATATTCAGTGTTACTTCTAATGATATAACTTTTAAACCATCTCTAATTATTTCATTCCTTATCCTGTCTCTTCTTGTTACATTTTCAATGTCCCTCAGGAACCTCCTCATGCTGCTGCCTTCAATCTACTTAAAACTCCCATCATCCATATCCAGGTTTCAGAGCCGTATGCCAATATAGGGTAGTAATGTGCTTTACATAACAAAGTTTTGGCCTCTTTTCCTATATTCCATTGCCAGATTAAATCCTTAACCACCTGGAGAATTGTCCCCTCTTACATATCCTTTTTCCTATTCCCTCCTGAATCTTACTTTTTGCGGTAATCTTACTTCCTATATAGCAGAAATCTCCCCCCCCCCCTTTTCAAGCTCCTTTCCATTTATTGTTAGTTTCTTTGTTGGGTTTGTTGTTCTAGCCACCTTCGTCATATTGTTCTTTTTCACGTTCATGTCCAATTCCTATCTTTCCATCCCTCCGACCCATTTATCTCCAAATCCTGTTCCGACTTCTCCCGGGTCATGACATAATCCACCTATGCCTTCACCTTCAGTTCTCCCGGGTTTATGTGACCCTGGACTTGGGCTATCATTTCATCCAGTACAATATTAAACAGGATTGTGATAAAATGCTTCCCTGTCTCTCATTTTTGTTTGGAACCATTCAAAGTGTTTATATTATATTCTTACACAATTTTCACACCTACAATATATGTTCCTTAATCATTCCACGATCCCTTCACTAACTCCTCTTTTCATAAGCCCAGCTATATACTTTCTCTTAGTACTTCATAGGCCATTTTTTATGTCAATGAAGGCTATCATGGTATCTTTACTATAGGCCCATATTTTTTTAAATGATATACACTACCCTAAATTCCAATTTAAAAACATATTTGACCTGCTAGTGCACCAATAAATATATATATTTTAATAACTTTCAAATTCTTGAAGATAGTACTCTATTAAATATTGTTTATAATTTATGTTTTTAGATCATTGAATGGTTGTTTTTATTTATGAAGTTAAATATATCAAATGAAAGGTTATAGATGTGATTTGATATAAAAAAAGAGTAATGGGAACCAACATAACTGATTTTTGCTCGTAACAGATAAATAGTCAAAAGTTATATTCATAAATTTGCGCTTATGTTTGAAATATACAACAGATATTTATCCCAAAGAGCTTGGAAAATTTCTGTAAAGAAATAATATATTGTGTAAAACTAATTCTCACCCATTGTGGAATCCGACCGGTTCTTGTACTGTACTCTAATTTCGTACTAATGACCAATGGTTCCGTAAGTCACTATTTCTATCGGGCCTTCTAACACTCTATATACCGTGACAATGTTTCAATAATTTACACCTCTTACCTTCAACAGTGGCTGAGTTCTCAAAGGCGATACAATTCATTGCTATTAACGGGAAGAGCGAGCTTAGAATCCCATATTAATGCACCTGGTTGGTGTTTTACCAAATTTTCTCATTGGAGTATTTACATCCTCTATTAACGTTAATTCTCATGTATTATTTTATAAGAAACTCTTCTCATCCGTTCTTAGATTAATATGGTTTAGCAGCAATAGACCCTAAAACATTTTTTTTTTAGAAAAACGAGCAAACGCTCTTATTTATAATGTAGAACATTCCCTAGCTACACATTTTGAATAAAATTGTTTAACATTTTAAAAACAAATAAAAATAGTCATAAGTAAGCTACCTTTAAATATTAAAAAAATACAAACTTAGTGATATATATGATATTAAATACAACCAATTAATCAATTATGGACAAAACAGTTGGCGTATTTTTCTGAATTTCTAATTTTCAAAATCAGTCGTTAGTTAACTACCTTTAATTAATATAGGGATATAATAAACGAAACAATTTGGCCTCGAGGTATGATAATATTTAATTTAAATTAAATATTTGTATAAAACCTTTGAAACCATTTCATCTGTAGTCCCAAGGACAGACGGACCCACTTTTTTAGTTCAGGGACACAACCACAATGAAATAATTTACAGTAGTAACTTTAAGTTTTCAATTATTTAATGCCTTTTACTTTAAACCCTCAAAAACTCAATTAAGTGCAAAATATTTTTTTAATTGGGAGCACCAATTCTCCAGTTCATCTTTGAGATACCTTTCTAATCCTCTATGAAGAATGGCTTACAGTAATGGAACCAGTTGTTCGTTGTCCTCAAAGATGATTAGGTACTAGGTGAAAAATAATGTAAACCAGCCCTGAGCAAATTACGGCTTGTGACCTTTCATGTATTTTTGTGTGGCTCTCGAACAATCGTCTCTCTATCCACGGGAAAACAAATTAGTACTAATAATATCAGAATTAAAATATATATTCTTATAAACGTAAATAAAAGTGGAAAAGATGGCAGTATATAAAAGTGTGTTAATGCCAACATTGCTTTATGGATGTGAAGCGTGGGTTTGTCAGGAGAAACACAAGAGTAAGATGAATGAGGTTGGAATGAGATATACTTAAAAAAAAGAAGGTGGACGAACTCGTAAGGACAAAGACAGTAATGAATGAGTGCTGAATGAGTAAGGTATAAAAGGAAATCCAATAGGTCAATGTGAAAAAAGTGTCTTGAGTTGGTGTGAGCATGTGGAGAGGATGAGTTTGGCTCGCGTGACGAAGTATAATATATGAAGGTAGAGTGTGTGGACCAATAGGAAGGGGTGGGCCATGAAAGACGTGATTGAATGTTGTAGGCCAATGTGTGAAAGAGAGACACATTAAGCATTTTAAGAATAAAATACCATAAATATGACTCGATATATGGATGTTGTTGAAGCGAGGGGAGTATGCAAGGATAAGGAACTGTGGAGAAAGTTATTGAGGTTGGAATTACGGAATTATTTTTTTAGTTATATGTACAGATTCTTGCCTACCCTTTAAAGTAATGGGCGTGATTAGGTATGTGCGTATGTAAAATATATATTCAACACACCAATGAACATTTACAGGCAGTTTAGATAATATCAAATACTAAATTTACACCTGACATTAAATAAATAATGAAACAATATGAAAACCAATTGCATTCTACTCATTATGTTCGATTTTGTTTGAGAATCGCTGCCTTTTATATATTGCTTTGGTTTCTATGCTGTCTATATTACTTTTACATTCCCTCTACCCCATGGAGAAAGAAGAAATTGTTCTCATCAAAAAATACAAATTAGAGATTTTTATAAATGTCGATGAAACCGAAATGTGGTTTTCGTGATGTTGTATGTCTGTTTACCTGTCTGTTACTGGTAATAGAGCCGAAAACATTTTACTGATAAAGCTAAAACTTGGAACTTAGGGTTTTCATAAGGTTTCCCAGAGGTGGTTTTGGGATTATATAACAAACTCTAAAATTAAGGATAGTTAATTTAAGGGGGGAAATAGATTAAATTAATTTTCTTGATATTCGCTTTAACGATTTTGATTGAATTTTGTATCTACGCATCAATTAAAATGAAAAAACAAATTATCATCTCTCATTTTCATCCCCAACTACAAATATATGTATATATTTATTAAGGTCGATGATATATTAAGTTGATTGTTTTGTTCTTTTGTGGATAGAGATTCTACTCTTTTCATAAAGTTTCTATGACAGTTTTTTCCCATGTATTCTCTTTGGTGGAGTGTTTCTGCAACAATATATATTATTTAGTCTCACAAATTTGACAAGTTTTTAATAAATATCTCTATTTTGATATTAAAGGGTGATAAAGTTTTTTCAGTGCACGCTACCATTTATTTTTTAATAAATTGGGTATCCCAAAATTTTTTTTCATATTTTAATTTGCAGCCCATTCTCATATTTACATTCTCAATGCCAAAAGATTGACCAAGGGCTGATCTAGACGTGTGAATTTCCCAAGAATCATTAACCGGCTCCTAGCCTTCACCTCTCAACATTTCAACTGCAAAATCTCATTGGTCCTTTTCATCCCCCAAAAACTAGCACTGTCATAAAAGAGAAAGATACAACTATCAAAATGCTGCTTCACGTAGTAAGCAAGTTGACTGTCGGGTTGATAAAGCTTTATTTCATCTCATAGCAATGTAAATAATAAAAAATGGTGGGTTGAGGGGGAACTAGAGGAGAAAAAAAAAAGCGTCGACATTGGTTTTCCTGATCTTAAAACATGGAATATCTCTGCCCTCCCCTCTGCCTCGTCCAAAGGTCCCACAGTATATTACAAAACCTTTCTACGAGAGAGACAGACACACATATAAAAAACTTTAATTACTTTTCTGGGAAAGGAAGACGCAGAGAAGGTATATATTCCTACAAAGCTTAGCCATGTTTAACATATTTTTTATAGTCTTACTCTGTCATCTCAGGGAATACTTGAAACCTACGTACCCAGGCAGCTTAAAAATATAATATGACAATTCTGTTAATCTGTGTGGTTATTAGTTTGAAAGTTAGAATTTTGGTTTTAGTGAAGATTTAGTACTTCTGTTACAATCGGTTTTACTTACCCAAACTGAGCTTATGGGTACATTTAAGAGGGGGTTTATTTTATGTGAAAATAATTATTCATATACATAGCTTCTTTCTGACAAATTTAATTAAAATATATTCAATACAAAAATTGATATTTGACAACTCTTCAAGTTTGTAATTGAAGCAGCCTGGCGACTAGCATGTGTGGTTTCCAGTCACTAATTACGGTTGCGTTGTGAACAGGTCAGCAAAATCTAGTCCCGTGAGCGGGCCTCCATTGATATACATTATCGGTGACGCTCAAGATACTGGTTGGTAAAATAGGTTTCACTCGCGTCACTTTTGAGTCTTATTTGAGTAGCTTCGCCAGTGAAGAGTATTAGTGCAGATATTACATTTGTAGTTTTCTTGTCAAAAATTCAGATTATGTTTCGTTAATTTTGGGACAATCCAAACAGTATTTTGAACTTCAAGGTCCAGAAAACTGGAGTCACTTTTGGTGCCCCAAAAATTACTTAATTGCCTTGATCCAAATAATGGTTCTCCCTTTTGAGTACATCGTGAAATTTAATTTACCAGTCTTTAGGAACAGAGCAGAGCCCTTAGAAACAATACAGATAACATCGAATGAGGTAATTTGCGAGGCTCTGTACAAAAACTTAAACTGATGATGAATACCAACCCAATAAAATAAGAGAGCATTACCATAATATTATAGATTATCAATATAAATATTAAATAAATAAAATTATAATACATTCAATTATATAATACAACAAACATTATAAAGTAATCAAATGTGATAATGACTTAGCTAACGATTAGAAAAACTTTATATTTTTACTATTTTAATTCTAAATACAATTTTCAATATAATGGTTCAATAATATTTATTTAACGATCTATTTCAGTTTAGAAAAATAACAAAATTGTACAAAATCTTTCAACAGTAACTATTTATTTTCTCAACATAAGATTCTCAGATGTATATTCAGTAAAATTTATATATATATATTCTTTACTATAAAATAATGAAAGTTATAAATTGGCAACACACTCTGACAAGTAGCTGCTTTAAAACAAGAGTGGGGTGAAGAGGGGGGAAGGGTAGGGGGTTGAGAAGGGAGGCTATCTCACAAGCACTAAAAGTTGAAAAGAGTTTTATAGAGTACATCGTGCTTACCTCAGTTTGTGTTTTCTGAGGCAGAGGAGGGGGATCCAAAGAGAGAATTGGTTGAAGGGAGGGCCAGGGAGAAAGGGGTGGGAGGGTTGACGAGGCAAAGAAGAGGTATAAAGAGAGCTATGAAGAGGGTGGAGGGTGAGAGGGAGGTCGGCATTACGCTGTAATGAAGACTAATGACGGTTAAGCCTCGCTTCATTTAATAACGCGATGTCTTCGTGCCATCCCCTAACAAGAGTGGTGGGGGATGAGAATAGAAGGGGGAATCACAAAGCTAAAAACGAGGAACCACCAATTTCCCCTTGTACCACAACGTCACATCTTTTGCGCGGGAATAACAATCAAGGTAAGTTAAGAAAATAATAGATTGTTTTTAATTTCGGCCATCACCCGTTTTGGTGTCCACGTGGTCTAAGGGGTCACCCTTGCAATAGACTGGACTGCCAATGAAGGGAAGATTGAGGCTCAAGTACCCGTTGGGTGTAGTGACGTAGTTTTTCCTAAATGGTTTTCCTTTTTCTCTCTACGCAAATATATCTACGTACAAATTATAAATGTTGGATGGAAGTTGACGCGAGAAAATTCCAGTCTTTTCGCAGTTTTTATAGCAATTTTTTTTTTGGCCGATATAAATAAAATATTACTCCAGTACAAATATATAGTTTAATTTTATTCCCATGTTGGCCCCAAAATTTCTTGAATATCTCTCAAGGGTGTTCTGGAATCTAATTACGACTTTTTCTCTTCTTTTAAGATGTTTGTTAGATAATGCAACCATGCCCATGACATGTATTTAAGAACCGTTGATATTAAAATGTGAAGAAAATTAAACTATAGGTTTGTAGTGGAGCAATATTTTTTTGTTTTGGGCAAAACGTTTTGCCTTAAAAATTGATTAAAAAAAACACTCACCTTATCTCGCGTTCTTTTCCATCCCACCTTAATAAATAGTATAGAGACGTACAACCCGAATGTGTAGTAAGACGAGGTGATAAATAAATAAAGAATGAGGGGCGATAAGAAACCGTGTCAACGTGCAAAATTGACCTCTGGGAGAGTGGAAAGCTCCGATAAACAAGTCATATTAAATCATTTGTTCCCCACCTGGAGATTGTGGCATATTTAAGGTGAGTTTGCATTGCTTTTTAGGGTTATGGATAAATGTTTACTTTTTAAAGTGATTATAATAATTATAATAGGAAGGTACACAATTCAATTAAAAACGAGTGGTTACAAGGGAAAAAGGGTAGAAAAGTTACATTATACACAATTACCAGGATAACAACTTTTATATTACAAAGCTCACAGGACACAACGAAATACTTTTCTTAAAAATAATAATTTAAATATGACAAATACTTCTTTTAACAATAATATAAAGTTCGTTAGTAGGTCTGAAGAGTGTCAAACAGATATCAACTCTCAATTTGAGTTAAATTTGTACTTTCCTCATTTTACTTTGTAACCTTCAAATGTAAGCCGTTAAATTATATTTAAAAAAAGGGCATGGCAGCCCACGTAGAAATACTACAACAAGATAATAAATGAAATAATATTCACTGTAACTTGCTCTTGGGCCTAAGGAACACTGTTACAGAAAAATTGAGAAATGAGAAACAGCTTTTTACACCAAAGAGCAAAAAAATCAAATACATTTTCAAACACCTGAATTAGAAAGTTTATATGTTAGTTTATTAAAATATATTTTTTAAAAAAGTTGTCTATATTTAATACTTTACAATGATAAGATATTTCATATCTCAAATAGTTGTAGAGAAATGATGAAAATTTGAAAATTCCCTCTTTGTTAAGACCCTCAAAACCATTTTCATGAGAAAATGATGATTTGGATCTTGTTTATACTAATAAATAGTATCTAGATATAACATTTAATCTAAATCGTTTGAACAAATTTTGATAAAATCAATTTTTTCTCTTTTTGCCTTTCATTAAACTAGCCTTAAATTTAGGGTTAAACATTTAATTCCAAAACCCCTTCGGAGGTCACGGGGGGGTTTTATGAACACCCCAGATACCAAGTTTTCACCCAATATGTGAAATAGTTTCGGCTCTAGACCAAGGTACCGTGTTGTGAAAACAACTTTTTTTTATTTCAGGGCGTCATGAAACGTCAACATTTATCAAATCTCTAGTTAGAATTTTTTGACATCACAATAATTTCTCACAGATCACAATTTCTCACAGAGGTGTCGAGAGAAAGTACAAATGTGTTAAGTTACTGCTTAGGTTTTATTTGGTTATTCAAATGAGAGTTTCTAGTTGTAAGAGTCTCGAATGGTGCTACTAGAATAACATCCAAAATACCAACAAGGCTCGTTGATTCACTTTTTTAGGCATATTAGTTGCATTCGTATAATAAATGTACAAGCAATTTACAACAATTAAATCAGTTATGTGAGCCTAACGCCAGGTTCTTTTGGTTTAATGGTGATTATGATTCAAATTTTGACCATATATAAAGGGAGTAATTTTTCTTAAACGGTTTCTCTCTTCTCCCTCCACACGATTTTTTTATCGTCCTTAAATTATTCATAATCCACAAGTATGATTAAATGCGGATAGCTCGGATAGCTTGTAGGGTTCAGTGAAAATTATTTAAAAATTAAAATATGTCAACGATGGTCTCAAAAGACAAAAACTGTGGTCAAACACTGGAACAAAGTTGGAAACCACTGTACTAAATAAAGTAAGTATTGATAAGGTTATGACACACTAGGAGTGAGTTCAAGCTTAATAACCTCTCGTACAAACCTCGAGATTAAAATATTATGAGCAATAAACAAAGTTTTATTATTATAAAAATAAACTGTAAAGTTAATTTTGCAATAAATATGAGTAATTAGATAATTTAAATTTACATATTAATATGCACGCCCACAATCACCCCAGTATTCTCAAATTGTGTATTAATACGAAGGTGCGTGTACATTAGGTGAGCAAGCCTGTAATGTAACATTTAATGTAATGCTCGTCAGTTTTAGACGTGGAACGAGTACGCTGCAAGCATCCTCTGAACCATTGGTTAAACTAGCACGCCGTAAATATACTCTGGACCACTGGTGAAACTAGCACGCCGTAAATATACTCTGAACCATTGGTGAAACTAGCACGCCGTAAATATACTCTGAACCATTGGTGAAACTAGCACGCCGTAAATATACTCTGAACCATTGGTTAAGCTAGCACGCCGTAAATATACTCTGGACCACTGGTGAAACTAGCACGCCGTAAATATACTCTGACCCATTGGTGAAACTAGCACGCCGTAAGTATCCTCTGAACCATTGGTGAAACTATCACGCAGTAAGAATCCTCTGGACCATTGGTGAAACGAGCAAGTGACGTAATAATAATTTCAGCTCAACTCAGTATTTACGAGGGTGCACTATATTTCAATTTAATTAGCCATCTTAACTCTACTAAATGTCTGATAACGAATAAGCCTTAATTATGTGCACTGGTGCTATGCTAATTATGGCCAATCTATTTTAAAACAATCACAACTAAAGTCTTGGTGATGGTGGCATACGATTGTATAAAAAAAACGGGCTGGTTTGTAACTATTGCGAGATTTAAAGTTACAACACATTAGTGAACAGTACAAAAACTTAACCAGGATGTCTCCTACATACTTTAAATTTGCAGAGTAAATAAGACTGAAAAATCTAACTAACTATTCTTTGTTTGCAAAACATCTTTTGCTTGTCCTGCTAATGTGTTGATATCCTTGCAGACATATTCCTTCAGATTATTTTTTATAATAGTTTTTATAACTGCCTCCTTGGGGTCTCATTAAACACTATGGTTTTTATAAGAATCTATCAACTGAAATTCAGAGTCCTCATACCACTAGACTGACGAATCCCTTTGTGTTTTCAAGTTGTTTGTAGCATGCTCGTAGCTTACTCGTAGCGTAATCATAGCGTGCCCGTAGCGCGCTCGTAGCTTGCTCGTAGCACGAGCGTAGCATGCTCGTAGCGCGCTCGCAGGCCCGTGCCAGACGGATTTGTAACATTACAGGCTTGGCTCGCCTCATGTATACCGGGATTAAGAGGAACTGTCCAAACAGATGTATTGCAGGCGATACATGCATCTGGGTCTAAGCAGACTAAGCGTCAAGTGGATCTAGTTTAGTGTGCTGGTGATGTGGAGGTCAAGGTTTGAATCCCAACCGGGTGTGTTGAAAGTGTTCTTTTTATAGATGGTTTCACATTCTCTCACCACAAAAATGGGCACATTTCACATAATTATAGTCCACCACCTCAGTTCAGCCGGTAGCGTGTCTGCCTACTGAGCTAAGAATACCTGGTTCGATTAAGAGAATGGCCAAAAAATATATCGTTGGTGAAATGTATGTTTTTCTTTTTAAACCGATGAATTAAAGGCCGGGGGCTGGACATTGTGTTTGTTCGAGATTTAAATTAGTCTATAAGTCGTGAGTTGATGTAATCAGTTGTTTCAAAATGTGAACATTAAATACCTCAAATAATTATTTTAAATAATGAAAAATATAATTATGCATTCCAAATTCACACCTCATTATTGTAATTAAATTAGGATAGTCTGGACGGGTAGTAAGAAGTGGTCAATAGAAATAGTTTTTATGGATAGTACAATCAACTATACCTATTAATTTTTAAGTTGATTAACAAAAATATCACATCATAACAATAAATAATGAGCTTACTAAATATTTCTTCACGAACATTGTGTTAATATTTTCCTCTTGAGTTTCTTTTAAATCTGTATTTTCTATGCACGCATAAAAATAATGAAGTAGATGTTCTTCCAGCCTTTAATTTCGTAATATACAATCCATGTCGTTTCCTCATGACACCTACCTGCCTTTGTAACAACCTAATTTTGCATATTTTCGTAAATGCCTCAAGGAGAGAGAAGAGCCATCAAATAAAAATAAAAAATATTTTTTAGTAATCACGTTGGAATGAGAAAACATTAATTTTAAAATCTAATAACGCGTCCAAGTGGAGCTATTTTTTTATTATTAAAATTCTGAAAGGAAAACAAAATACCCTCACAAAAATTACACAAAAAGAATTAGAGGAAATTGTATAATATTGCTAACGATCGGTAGCACAAATATAATGATAGAAGTTGAATTTTGTGATTTAAATATGAAAAATAAATTAATAGCTTCCAATAAATCTAAATAATATAAAAAAGCTATCTTTTTTTGTTTTTAAGATTAAATTATTATCATTATTAACACCATGTCTTACTACCCATTCGGGTTATACGCACTTTCGCTAATGTGTAATGGTAGGGTTATTGTGAGATGAAATGGAGGACCTACAGTTTAACGTGGGATCCTAGCCACGGTGTAGGCCGGGCATTCCACACATTAATTATCTGTGATTAATACACGTCTTGTCAAAGGTCAAGGAAGGATTTTGCAATCATAAAAGTCTGTGCCTAGACCGAGGATTGAGCCCCGGACTCTCAACACAGAAGTCCGACACCTTACCACTATACCACCAGGTCACCTTTAAAATTAAAACCCACTTGGGCACAGGCGATAATCTAATCTAGTCTGATTTTACTGTGACTAAGAGCATGGGGTTCATGTCCCAGTTGGGCTATTTATTGAAAGAGTTGTTTAATAAGTAGTTTTACATATCCCTTCAATAAAATGGGAATACATTTACTCTAGATTACAACTTTAGCTTCCCTACCCTATGAATGTAAATATATTACTGTTTAGGGCATGTTTTGAAATGCGACGCACAATTTTTTTTATTTTTAAAGTTCCAACTCTCTCTACTAATTAGAAAACATGTCAGGCTTGACTAGTCTTGTTTACTGGTAACTAGGAGGTCAATGCTCGAACCCCGGTTCGGTTAGCTAAGAGCGTTCTTACTAATGTTTTTCATTCCTTTCCTCTAAAATGCTAGTACATTTTCTTTAGGCCTATATTCTACCTTACTCATTCCTACCACTTTAGTGTAACTAAAATGTGCATAGCTTGAATGGGTAGTAACCCTGGTTGGAGAAATAAGATAAATATTTCTATTATGCTAATTAAGATATAGAAGTGGGACAGGAGTTTCTTTAAATCTTTCATTGTGGTGTTGAGGGTGATAAAATATATTTTTTATGGACTTATACATTGAATGCTAAAAAACCATTCTAGATTTTGACGCGTAAGATTATGGTCAGAAAGTCAAGTGAGGGCTTATATTATAAAAAACATAATTAATAATTGATAAAATCATTTGAGTGAATTCTAGCATTCCACTTGGAAACCAATGTTGCAATGATTCCTAAATTACTATTATTACATTATTTTAAAATTTACTTCATTTAAATACAATATAAAACTACTTCAAAACTATGCAAAAATAAAATTATTTTGAAATAAACAATTAAACCTGATTTAGGGTACTTAGCTCCGATATTTAACAAAACCAGTTTTTAAATAATGCAAAGAGTTTTATAGCTAACATTCGAGATCGTTTAAGCTCCCTCAGTTATGTATTTTAGTTCGTGTTAGACATATATATATATATTAATGATAATGGGGTATAATACATGTAGAACTTATAGGAAATGTACCCATATTTGCATACAAGAAGACGGTCATAAAGCAGCTGAGTGCAGTAGCACTTAAGTGAAAGTCAAAAATAGTAGCATTTTAACGCAGTATCACTTGAGTGCAAGCTAAATTAGTAGCACTTGAGCACATAGACTAGAGTACGAGGAATAGCTAAGATTTTTCTTTTGATACCTTTATTTAATTGGGATATTTTGTTAGGTTATGTTAGGTTAGGTCAAGCCTAGCCGCAAGGTTAAGTTAGTTTAGCTTAGTTATTCTTTGAAAAGAACACAAGGCTTCCCCTGTTTCTTTTGATAATAACCCAATTTTAATAATAACACTAAACAAACTGTATATTGTAAGAACTATAGTGACATTCTTAGAGCGTGGGTATAATTTGCAGTCAGGGAACACAAATTAACTTTTTTATCAACTTGGTGGGTTCATTGACTACAAGTCAAGCCGGAGGAAAAATAATCCTATATTCTATTCCCCGTATCCTATTCTATGCGCTCAAATGTTACTACTTTTGGCTTGCGCTCAATTCTGCTACCATGCGCTCAACTTTTACTGATTTTGGCTTAAGCTCAAGCGCTACTACCATGCACTCAAATGTTACTGCTTTTGGCTTGCGCTTAAGCACTACAAATTCCAGGATAGTGAAGGATCTATGAGGGAAAATAGAGCTTAATTTCACCCGAAAATTATTTGACACATGATCTCTCTATCACCAGAAAACAAACTAGATGTGTATATTAATTAGTCCACGTACCAATCAATGTGAGTAGCTCATAAATGTTCAGAAAGCCTATCTAAAGAACAATTCTTTGTGAACATTTCTCCAAAGGAGTATAGATCTAATGGGCTAATTATCCCGTATTTAACAAACTTTGTATAAATGAAAAAAAGGGAATCCATATTGATTTTCATAAGATTCCCATCTGGACCCATCTTGACGACTGCAAATGAATTTCTCTAAATATTATTAACTTGATTTTGAAATAATACATTATACATATTTCAATAATAAAACCTTACAATTAAAAATTGACTATTCATTGGAATTAATTTAAATCTTATCCAAACAACAAATATGTATGGGATTTTTTACGTACACTATTAGTAGTCCAGGAATATTGTCAAAAAACGGGTAAACCCGGACAAAACTGGGAAAAAGCTGAAAAATTCATTAGCGACTCAGAATTACATGCTTAGCAACATATCAAAAGTCTCCAAATTTGAGGCTTGAATTTTTTATAGAAGACCACAAAGTTCAAAATGTCCATCAATACTTACAAATTATTTTGAACTAGAAAAATTATAATAACGCAGAAAATTTCAGGATTGACTTAGGGTACTTTAGATATGTTGTAAGGCATATAATTTTAAGTCCCTCTAAGCCCCATTCTCTTCTAGTTCTTAATAAATTCGTGACTTCCATACTCTTTTCCCGAAATTATATCTTGGATACGCTAGAGATATTTTGTGAATCTCTCAATTTTATTAATACACTTGGATGCGTAGCCGAAAGGGTAGTTACACGTGGTTAAAATAAACTATAAATAGTACACTAACATTATTGTGGGTTGCTCTTTCCCTCCTCTTTCACCCCTCACAGTTTTTGTTGTAGATGGTGGGTACCATCTACATATCACTATTCGGCCAAGACCAGCGACCTACAGGATTATTTGCATGACATTTTTATCTTGCATGATGAAACATTTTAATTTTTCATCAACAGTAGTGTTTGATGGATATGAGGTTCAATCGAACACTAAAGTGAAGGAGCAGAAGCGCTGGAAAAAAAAAAAAAACTCTGTAGATTTACTAATAGATCTTGATATTGTTGCCACATCCTCTTAGAAAGAATTTCTAGCAAATTGAAAAAACAAACCACGTTTTACCAAACTTTTAACACCCATCATACTGGCATATTGGCATCGCTGTCCAATTAGCAAGCGGAGATGAAGATTTTCTTATTGTTTCGACAGTCATTGAGTTATCAGCTGGGAAATATGTAACAGCTATAGCAACTGATACACATATATTTACCATGCTAGCTGTGCGTGAACTTCCAAACAGTAAGCTCTCTCTCTTAATTCCTGGAAAAACTGAAGAACCTGATAAAATTCACAATATTGTAGAGCTCCAAGAAGCTCTAGGTCTTGTAAAGAAATAAACCCTCCTGTCTACTCATACAATGACAGGTGGTGATATGACATCTGCTCTTTTCAAAAAAGGAAATAAAATAGCTTTTTACCTCCTCAAAAATAGTAAAGAGCTGTCCAGGAAAATTCTAACTTTTAATTACCCTTCTGCTACTCATGATAAAGTAGTACTTCAGTGGGAGAACTGTTTATTTTGTCTCTGTACAAAAAAGAGAACTGCAACTCCCTAGACGAGCTGCGTCATAAAATATATGTCCAAACTTTAGCTAGTCAGTCTGTCACTGCTACTTTCAATATCGCCGTGCTTCCACCTACCAGTACTGCTGCCCGTCAACACGCTCTTAGAGTGTATCTGCAGATGCAACAGTGGTTAGATAATCTGCTCACACCAACGGACTGGGGCTGGCAGCTTTATGGAAAGAAAAAATATTATTAAACTGATGCTATTTTTTATTGTTGTTATCTACATTTTAATTTATTCGATCCAAATTTATATAATAAATTTTAAAGAAAACTTTATTTTTTATTATTTGTCTTGTTGTGTTGAGAGGAGCTTGTTCCTGTCATGATATTTCTCTCGCCAGTCTCAGAAAAGCTATTGCATCTTATCCGTTGTGGCTGCAAGAAAGGTTGCGAACCCAACTGCGAATGTAAGAAGAGAGCGTTGGCGTGCTATACAATGTGTCGCTGTTCGGGAGAAGGGTGCAGCAACTTCCTTCACTGTCTATCACTATGGATAGTGAAGAAAACGTGGAAGATCTAATTAATATATTTAAAAAAAATAAACTCTAACATTAAATTTATTAATGAGATGAGAGTATTTTGTGCGTTAACTTTAAGGAATTCACTTGGGGATGAATTTAACTGGTACAAGAATGAAACTAAATTTTATTTATGCCTTGGAAGCTAATTACTAATGCATTTTTTTAACTTTTGGGCCTTCTACAATAGAAGTAAAGCCTCGGACTTTAGGGGACTTTTAATGTATTGTACAGCATATAATTCTGAGTCAGTCATGAAATTTTTGCGTTCTTATAATTTTTCCCCACCTTGAAATAATGTATTAGTACTTATGGAATTTTTGAACTTTGGGGTCTTCTGCCATAAAAGATAAGCCTTTGGACTTTTAGATAATTTTGATATGTTGTTAAACTTATAATTCTGAAACAACATTTTAGAAAACAATCTAAAATAATCTTACGTAAGGAGTGTTGATAGATTATAACAAAAGACTTAGATAGTTATTAATACAAATATTAACGAGAAAGAAAAGGCTAAAAAGTTAAATACAATGGAAAGTGAATAACTAATGTGTTAAAAATCATTTCATTTTAATAACAATCATAGGTTGAATAAAAACATAAAAATAATATGAGTCAAAGGGGGCTAGAAAAATGGATTAAAAAATATATGGTTGACAGTATTTACAAATAAACCTGCAAGTCAAGAATATAAACAAAACACTAAGTGTAACATGGTCATAACAAATAAAATGGCTTAATTAAAAATAATAAGCTAAGCTATAGAATAAATTGTTATATTATACAGAATTATATGACCAAGTATCTAAGTCTTTATTTGAAGAATTGGCGTCCCTTACTCCTTATAACAGTTTTCCTGTGTAGATGGTGGTTACAGGAACTCTAGTTATCCCGACATGTTTCGGTGCGAATTAGCGCACCATAATCATGGAGCTGAAATTAAAATTAAAGGACTTGCTATAAAGTAATGAAAAAATAAAACGTTAATACAGAGAAAAGGAAAAAGGAAAAACCAAAAACTATAATGTAAAGTGGGATAATTTGAAACAAACAGACTTACTCCATTATGTGTTGAGGACACGATGTGNCTATGATTGTTATTAAAATGAAATGATTTTTAACACATTAGTTATTCACTTTCCATTGTATTTAACTTTTTAGCCTTTTCTTTCTCGTTAATATTTGTATTAATAACTATCTAAGTCTTTTGTTATAATTTATAATTCTGAGTCGATCCTGAAATTTTCAGCGTTATTCTAATTTTTTTTTCCGGATTTAAAATAATTTTTAGGTATTTAAGGACTTTTTGAACTTCAGGGTCTTCTAAAAAATAGCCAAGCCTCAGACTTTAACGGACTTTTGATATTTTGTAAGGCATGTATTTCTGAGCAGATGCTGACATTTTCAGCTTTCTCCCAATCTTGTCCAGGCTATTTGTTAATAATCCTGGGCTATAGCATTTGTCGTCATAGAAATAAACCATGATTTAATTATGTACTTAAACTATTGTTTAGTTTGTAGTAAGCCCACATCGATGGTGTAAATGGCTAACGCGCTTGTTTCATGTTGAGCTAGACTACCGAGGATAGGGAGATTGAGGTTCAATTCTCGGTCGGGTGAACTGGGGGTGGTTTTTCCTAACAAATTTTCCACTTTCCCTCCACGCAAATGCTGGTTCACCTCATCTTCATTCAACCTTGCCAATTCCTAATACATTATAATAATTAGTAATTAAGCGTATAGCACGAACGGTTAGTAAGACGCGGTGCTAAATTAAAGTTTGTAAGAAGGTACATCTCATTGTTTTGTCTAATGCATTTTATTGTTATGTTGTGTCTCATTTTACTGGATTCCATTGCAACTCTTTGAAAGTCAATGTTCCATAGGTTAATTATATCCACACAATACACTAAAATATTAAATTTCCCACAAGGTCTGAGTATTTATTTAATCTACTAGTTACTGGTGGTATGTGTACCTGTGTTACCTTCTACTTCTATAGGTCCTATGACACCTGTGTTACCTTCCAATTCTATAAGTCCTATGACACTTGTGTTACCTTCCAATTCTTTAAGTACTATGACACCTGTGCTACCTTCCACTTCTATAGGTCCTATGACACCTGTGTTATCATCCAATTTAATAAGACCTATGACACCTGGTGGTCCCAGGGTTAGTTATCGACTGATAGTGATTACCGACATCGCCTGAGTTAGGTATTCCCTTTAGACGGCGTCTCGAATAATTACAAATGTAATTTCTGTACTACCTTACATCATTTCAATCTATTTAACGTTTAGGGTATGGTTCAGCAACCTTTTAGTAGTGTTGTGCAGAAGTAATATAGCAAAGTTGCTCAGCGTGCCAACCAAACTAAGACCATCTAAATCCTTTATATTTTTATAATAGTTAACTAGTACAACTGTTAAAACAAATATAAGTTGAACTTGTAAAATCTAAATGTAACATGTTTCTAAATCGAATAAGAGCATCGAATAAGAGCATTGAATAATTCTGTTTCAAGACTAATTAATATTTTAATATAAATCAAATAAACTCAAATAAATACAAAAGTTATATATGTGTTTGCAAAAACAAGCTCTGAAGACCTTATTTTGAAATTATGAAACAAAACAATTGAATCATTGAAACATAAAACACGTTTTTACTCAAAATGATTACTCACATCAATGGTAATGACTCAAAATAAAGGTTTTATATGATTATTATTCAAACCACTCAGCGTGCCATCGAGAATCGTTCCACGTGCCACAGGTTGCTGGCCCCTAGTTTAGAATGTGGTAGGATATTTACACTGTTATTTAGAGGAAATATACCCACAATTGCCAGGAGAGAGAAGGTGAAACCATTTAGTAAAAGCACCCTCATTAATCTCGCCCATGTTTCAAATACATGACCTGCCTCCCCGTCACCGGTAAACCCGACTTCGATATTGACTTCTAGTCCACGTTCCCACATATGTGGGTATTAACGTGTAAAATAGTTACTAATATCCACATTAGTGACATCTGTCACATAGTCTAAGACTCCAACACATCGTATATGCTATCTCATTATAGTCTACTATAGTGTGTGGCACTATTTTTAAGAATCAATTATCAGTAAACGACCCTTAGTAACTTTTTGGCATAAAACTTGAACATATTACTAGACGTGGTGATAAAAATAAATATTATTCTTAACAATAAACATTGTTTTAATAATATTACTAAACACTCTTTAAATATAAATTTTGAAATTACTTATTTAAAATGACATATTATAAGAACTACCCCAACCACCTCGTTAGCGTGGTTAGCTAACGCGTTAGTCGTGTTGAGCTCTACTGCTGAGGATGGAGAGATCTAGGTTTGAAACTTGCTCGGGTGAACTTGGGGTGGTTTTTCCTAAATAGTTTTACACTTTCCCTCAATGCAAATGTAGATTCACTTTCTCTAAATTCAACCTTCCCGATTCCTAATCCATTAGCGTAATCAGTACTTAAGCGTATAACCCGAACGGGCAGTAAGATGTGGTAATAAATAAAAAAAACAAAAACCTACTCTTTAATAAACCACCTTTAGGCCAGATTTTCCCTGAAATACATTTATTGAATGTTATTTATCATAGTAAACACTCTGCATATATTAATTTTGAACAACATCGTTACAAGTATCTTCGGACAACTTTGAATTTCAAATGTCACTCATAAAGGAATTTTTCTCCCCAAAAAACAATTATGCAGTGTTATTTGGGATGTCAAACACTGCATAAATATCCTTTTTACACACAATCTTTAAATGATTTTTTGAAAATTTTTGAATTTTCTAAATCAGTCACCAATAAACTACCTTTAATATAAGGCCTAGGGTCAAAATAAAATAAAATATCGACCATCAATTTCAAACCTAATAAATCAAACCGTTTTGGATATATACCCATGTATAAATCAAAAGATTGAGTACATACCAAATTGTAAGACCCATTTTTATGCACGAAGGCACATTAAACCTAAAACTTAATCATAATTTAAAGTTCGAAAATTGTCTCGATTACAATACGTTATAATAGAATATGTAGAAATAACTCATAGATACTGGGTAAATGGTGATAGGATCTCGAGGTATTAGATAAAGATATAAGACCACCTATAGACACCCCTTAATGGTCAAATTCACTCTACTGGTATCTTAAGAAGTTGTCACCTTTACACTCTAATGCTCTGCAATAGTTTACCCTTACATTGCGCAAGATGTTATTAACAAGAGTAGCGACACGATACGACCAGGAATACGATGACACTATGCCCACTTCGTACTTCCATCTCTTTGCCTTCTTCTCCAACACCACCATCACACCAGGGGGGAAAGAGGGAGTACTCCTTACGGCCAGTACTAAATTACCGCAGACATTGAAACACACGGACCCGGACGGGGTCCATAATGTTTGTCTTAATTTCCTCCCCGCTCTTTGCCCGTGTTTGTAATCGTCTCTGCAACAATCCTCATAGTCGAGTGGTTAACGTTTCTGGCTACACTATAGGTCTCTAAGAAAACAAAGTCTAAAATAATAAGGTACAGGTGCATTAGCCCGTTGTACTTTCGAAATGCTTTAGATCTCAGTTTTAGGACATTAAGTTTTAGGGGTGCTGTAATGTGTTAAGTGGTATCTTCTACTTTCTTAGGGGTTATCTATAAACCACACAAAGTTGTTGAAAAGGGGTGACGAGGGAAGCTCTAATATATACATATTGTTACAAGGGGGAGGGGGGGAAGGAAGGCAGGTTAGGTACATCACAATACTACGTAGCACAATTATTATACTTATTATTATTGTTATTAGCACCGCGTCTTAATACCCGTTCGGGTTATACGCACTTACGTTAATGTGTAATGGTAGGGTGATTGTGAAATTAAACGAAGGACCTACAGTTTAACGTGGAATCCGAACCACGGTGAAGGCCTGGCATTCCCCACATTCACAAGATGTCTTGTCAGAGGTGAAGGAAGGATTTGGTAATCAGATAAATCTTTGCCGGGACCGAGGATTGAACCCCGGCCGCCAGCATAGAAGTCTGACCCCTAGACCACCAGGTCACCTACATTTTTATACTTAAAATTATAATGATGAAAATAATAAGGTATTGTTATAAAATTCTTTGAAATCACTTATAATAGGATTTAATATGGATTCTGAGTCAATATTAAAGCTAAGTCCCTAATTTAGTGTCATAAAGACTTATCTATGAAATAATTAAGTTCACTCTTGATGTAGAGAGCTACCTAACACAGATTGGAGGAGTGGAGTAGTCAGGCTAAATGTCTACTTAGAGTGATGGGGGTCTAAAAAGTAAGAAAAAACTTTTACGTAATTTATGGATGTCCCTTTTGATATATATATATATATATATATATATTATCAATTATATATAT
>CABEEJ010004286.1:29255-42352 GCA_901482245.1 Timema douglasi
TATATATATATATATATATATAATTTCAATCGTTAACATATTTAACAAGAAGATTATAGTTAATATTGACTTTTTATGTACCACCTAACAAAAAAAGGCAGTGCTTAATATTTTGTATGATATAACAACATGTCAATAAAGTTCACATAAAATACAATTTGTAGTTACCATAACCTAATCTGGGATCTGTAAGTAGAACAGGTCAACAGATCTATACTATTAAGGTTCTTATGAACTATGTTAATCCGTGCTCAACATCTTATCTCAGATGATAATGCGTCTGCTTAGTGAAATAAGGGTCATGGGTTTGATCCCCGAACTACTGAAACGTGTATCGATGGTTGAAATTGGGGCTATATTTTCAACGGGGTGATATAAGATCTAGGGAATGGGAATTGTGTCTGTTCTAGAACTAAATAAGTTTGTTAAGACTTTTGATTACCTTCAGGTAGTATGATATATTACTTGATAATAACAATTTCAATGTCATATATTTTGTTCCTTGTATACAAATACAAGCCCATCCATATGCATATGTACACATATATATATATATATATTAGTAAACATATGCATTCACACACAAACATATTTACACACACATAGACGTAATTACATACATCATATCTTTGTAGTCACCTAACAAGACCACACAGCACTGTCGTCATTGGACGCCGCACTCCGTTATGTCAACTGAGACCATATTGCACCAACTCTCGGTACAGTAGATTAAACATACAGTAAAAAACAGCGGATTAGTACTAAACTAACTCCTGGGCCTTCTGGTCCAGTAGATGCAAATAACACAACATCGTATACTACCAGTATAACGACGATCAAATCCATGTAACCATATAACTAACGTGTCACACACCAACAGCTCCATATACAGTAGTATATATGCAAATAACTCACTAGAATTTCATAACCACAAAAAATTAATAGAGAAATATATTCATTGCGTCGCAAATAAACATACAAATTACTGTAGGCCTACAGTAGAATATACTACACGCAAATAACACACTACCATTTCATCCCCATAAAAATTCATAGAGAAATATATTCATTGCGTCGCAAATCAACATACACATTACTGTAGGCCTAGAGTAGAATATACCACACGCAAATAACACACTACCATTTCATCCCCATAAAAATTCATAAAGAAATATATTCATTGCATCGCAAATCAACATACACATTACTGTAGGCCTACAGTAGAATATACTACACGCAAATAACACACTACCATTTCATCCCCATAAAAATTCATAGAGAAATATATTCATTGCGTCGCAAATCAACATACACATTACTGTAGGCCTAGAGTAGAATATACCACACGCAAATAACACACTACCATTTCATCCCCATAAAAATTCATAAAGAAATATATTCATTGCATCGCAAATCAACATACACATTACTGTAGGCCTACAGTAGAATATACTACACGCAAATAACACACTACCATTTCATCCCCATAAAAATTCATAGAGAAATATATTCATTGCGTAGCAAATCAACATACACATTACTGTAGGCCTAGAGTAGAATATACCACACGCAAATAACACACTACCATTTCATCCCCATAAAAATTCATAAAGAAATATATTCATTGCATCGCAAATCAACATACACATTACTGTAGGCCTACAGTAGAATATACTACACGCAAATAACACACTACCATTTCATCCCCATAAAAATTCATAGAGAAATATATTCATTGCGTAGCAAATAAACATACAAATTACTGTAGGCCTAGAGTAAAGTATACTACAGGCAAATAACAAACTACCATTTCATCCCCATAAAAATTCATAGAGAAATATATTCATTGCATCGCAAATCAACATACACATTACTGTAGCCCTACAGTAGAATATAATACACGCAAATAACACACTACCATTTCATCCCCATAAAAATTCATAGAGAAATATATTCATTGCGTCGCAAATCAACATACAAATTACTGTAGGCCTAGAGTAAAGTATACTACAGGCAAATAACACACTACCATTTCATCCCCACAAAAAATTATAGAGAAATATATTCATTGCGTCGTAAATCTACATACACATTACTGTAGGCCTACAGTAAAGTATACTACAGGCAAATAACACACTACCATTTCATCCCCATAAAAAATCATAGAGAAATATATTCATTGCGTCGCAAATCAACATACAAATAACTATAGGCCTACAGTAAAGTATACTACAGGCAAATAACACACTACCATTTCATCCCCATAAAAATTCATAGAGAAATATATTCATTGCGTCGCAAATCAACATACAAATTACTATAGGCCTACAGTAAAGTATACTACAGGCAAATAACACACTACCATTTCATCCCCATAAAAATTCATAGAGAAATATATTCATTGCGTCGCAAATCAACATACACATTACTATAAGCCTACAGTAAAGTATACTACAGGAAAATAACACACTACCATTTCATCCCCACAAAAAATTATAGAGAAATATATTCAATACGTTTTAAATTAACATAAACATCGCTGTACCAAGACCTTATTCAATAGTCTACAAGAAAATAACGCACTAGAGTACAACACCATCCAAGTCCATTAAATTATATAACCAACACATCAACATCGACCAAAAACTTCTAATACAGAAGACAACAAACACGTATTAAACAATTGTACACTACCATTACAACACTATATTTAGTCCAGGCATAATACATATCCTCATGCAATGCGCGCTACAGTTTACAACAACCAATCATTGATTACACTGCATGTACTCAAACAAAGAACAATTAACTAGGCTGGAACCTACTTCAGTTTCCACGTAGTCTAACGCGCTAATCTAGTGTTGTACTAGACTGCCAAAGATGGGGAGATCGGGGTTTTATCCCGGTCGGGTGCACTGAGGTTTTTTCCTAAATGGTTTTCAACTCTCCATAAAAGCAAATTCTGGTGTATTTCCTCTAAATTAAGCCTTCATAATCCCTAATCCGTTAGTGTAATTAGTACATAAACGTATAACCCGAAAGGGTAGTAAGACGTGGTGCTTCAAAAAACCACTGAGCTGAACTGTTACCATCTGTTGGTTTCAAAATAGAATATCATCTTTACTCTTTCAATCGTACATATATAAATTATATAACCGAGTACTTCAATTCTTTATATATTTACTTTTATTTAATTTATTTTCCAGTCAGTCACAATAGAACCTTAACCTTTATTTATTTATAGGGGAGGGATGGAAAATCAAATATTTTTAGGGGCTCTACTTTTAGCCCCTCACACCCTAACATTAGCCCTGATAGACGTATGAAAATTTGCAAACTTAAATTATGGTTACATATTAATCCTTTATTGGTTCAAACTGTGTTAAAACACTCAAAATATAAATATGATATGAACGTTTTTTTTAAAAGTTGACATTTCTCTGGAGGATTATGCCTATATTATAACTTCTCTATACACAATATTTTGAACTAATTCCTGTTGGTGATGTGTGCCAATATTACGTCATCGGACGCCAAGTGTTTCCCATAAACCTCCACGACCGTACCTGGCTGGTTCACGGATGGTTTTCTCCCGCGGGAAGAAGTAGTTCGGGTAGTTTACGTCAGGTTGTAGCATGGTGCGTGTGAAACAGTATTGTCTCGGGAAGTTAAGAGGACCACCGCCCCTCTTGAACTGGTGGAACGGTTTGAGAGAAAATTGTACAGAAAAAATTGTAAAGGTGAAATAGTGCGATAAAAGAATGCCTTAGAATACTTTACTTTGTACAAAATGGTAGCAGATTCATGGTTGCGATACGATACTTGAAACAGTATCAGGGCGAAAATTAAGGACCTATGAATTTATTCATCACGCAAGCGCAAAACTTATATGGTCAGAATAATGGTCAACCCGAAACGAGCACACTATAGTTATATTGAGCTATTAGGGCACCATCCACAAACAATAGCACTACAGCGGATTCAAGAGCCTCGAACAAACTGTACCAGAGTAAAACGGCGCACTTCAACCCTAACGAAATATATCTCGCTGTCGGGTCGGACTTCGAAAGTGAAAGTTGTGTCAATATCGTTCCCTAACGTTAAGTGCAACGAAAGCACGTGGAAACTTCAATCACCTCGATCGAGCCTACTGAAAGATAAGTAAAAATAAAACTAAATGTTTGTTTACTTTAAGAAATATAACACCTGGTTCTATAACGGGTATTTAAGGAAAGTAGGCAATGTTAGAACGTTAACTGAACTATGAGATTAAACTTGTCTTTAATGAAGGATAAATGTGAATCATATTTAAATTAATATTAATCATGAACTTCCATGAATCATTACCCAAACAAAGGTGTGTAATTATGTATACAGTAGATTCGGGAGTGTTCCCACGAAATTATGACTCTGGCTTAATAATACTATTAGATTATTGATATATGTTTTAGTTTAACTCAATCAGTTAAAATAAAATATCTTTCCCACTACATAAATTAAACGTTATAAACAATAAACCAACTCAGGTCATAGTTTTAGACCAATTATAGTGTTTACCTTTGGTTAGTGAACCATATACAAAATATAGTGTTCTTTTTATTAGAAAGAAATTAATGAATCAAAAGACGAACTTTAAAGTGTCCTCTACTTTATAAACAAACTATAAACCAACATATTAACATGCAAATAAGTTAAGACTGGCTTTAGATAATTTAAAGTTAAAATATGTTTTCGCCAATATTAGTACTTTCTAGAATGTTATATTACATTTTGAAGTATGCTTATGTGTTACTTTCCTGGAATATATTACTATATTATTACTAATTGTAATACTTGTAGTACATAAGAATTAAGGTTTATATATGATATATTTTTAGTGCTTGTTATTATAAGCCTGTTGATTCAAACTAGTCAAGTGTAATAACAAAGCTAATTGAACATAAATAGTTTCTTTAGCTGAGGGCGAAATATGATTCTTATCTAAATTATAAACTAATAGGCTATATTAAATATTCAAATCCAAATCTTAGCAATATGATATAACATTTAAAGCATTGTCATACAAACTTATCTGCCTAATTCATGATTATATATAGTAATTTTCTATAAATCATATTTAATTTGGACTTTGTATGAAATTAAGGTTTCTGATTGGGAGTAGTGTTAGCATGCAACCCGGGTGCAATAGGTTGAAAAGGTTACCAATTAGAAAGTATTTGTGCGGTTATTGTGGAATTTTTGAGTAAATAGGCCGTCTTTATAATTTCTTTTTAATAAAAGTTTCTCCATTCGACATTTGGTCCAAGCTGGAGTACCTTACTAGGAATCGAGGTAGCTTATGGAAGTTACATGTAAATTCCCATTAAATAATATACGTAGTTTAAGATGGAATTTAGTGGAGGTAGCGAATTATTCAATATTTCACTAATCATGTCTCAAGTCGCTAGCTCGGACTTAAATGATACACACATTTGATAGTAGTCCAGCATTGACCCCTTTAAATTATTAATTTAAGCTTGTTAGCTATAATTCATTTTTAGTTTTTAACGCTTTTGTTTCAATTAGAGTCGCCAACCAACATTTTTTACCAAGAAAAATTGTCATTTTTCATAACAATGTTTGTAATCTTCAATTAATGTAACATAGTTCCCCAGTCAAAGGAAGTAGCTTCATACTATTTGAGTCAACCGTATGCCCATTCTACGTGTGTACGTTTTACTCAACGTTTATTAGTTTAGTTTACTCATGATAATTGACGACTTCTGAATTAAGGTGAATTATCAGGATTTTTCGTATCTTCTAATTTTTTTTATCGGAGCCGGGGAGCAATCATCGATTTTTTTTGTTCAATAACATAGCGTCAAATATGACTAAATGCTTTATGACAACGAATCTTGAACTGTATTGTTATCTTAAGGGTACTTAACCTAGGGCCATAATGAATAATAAAACTTTGTCATAAATTTAAAATATAAGCTTAGATGACAAATACAAACTCTTTGCTGGAGTATAACGTGTTAACTTCCTCTACTAACCATTGGTTAAAGGAGGGGAGGGGTGTCAAAGTGTCTCGTCAACAAACAATTTATTTTACAAAAAAAACAAACATTTTTTTAGAGAAAATAGGTCTACTCGGGGAGCCTAACCGGTTAGTTCTACAAAATAGAGAAAAGTTCCTAGGGATTTTGAATACTTGTCAATCAACCCGGTGCATTCTGGGGAAGTTTCTTACACTTAACCTAAATAAACGGAAGCGAGATAAACACAATATGCTACTCTTTATATTCTTTGATGCATAAACCAAAGGTATTCTACCAAGACTAAACTTTACCGCCATATTGAATTCATGTAGGGAGATAAGAAACTTTCTGCCATTCAAGCAATTACTTTTGAGTATTTTTAGGGCTCGTTTTGAAGGGACGACATGGATACCCACAGACTCCTTAAAGACGAAATATTTTAAGAAATTTCAATTAGAGAGACAGTACCATCGTCCTCGGTGGCTGAAATGAGGGGCCAATTGACAGATCTATTGGATCGGGAAAACGACACAGGAACTTCACTAGTCAAAAGGGAACTCATACCCGATCTTTACTCCGAACTTCCACACTTAACAAGAAAACTTGAAAACCTCAAAAAAGAAGTGGGAGACAACGTGCGCTCACCTATTCTAAAAGGAGAAAAGTATCTACTTGTTTGAAACATTTAAAAGATCGGGTGGATAGAGCACAGTCAGACGACCCTGGATAGGAAAACCAAAGGGGAAAGTTTAGGAGAGACTGGAAAGACTTCTTGACAAAGGTTATAGAAAGAGTGTACAGGGGACAAAATACCGTAGAGACCCAAACGCAGGAAAAACTACCAACTTCGTCTGAACTGCCTTTGACACATCCAAAATTAGGAAAAAAGACCCACATGCAAACACTAGTAGACTTGTCGAGACTTACATACCTTCCAAGCTACAAGAGTATTATCTACCAGGTGGGTCTAATACTCCAGTGGGAAAGAAGAGAATAGACACTGACTTAAAGGGCTCACCCGAGATCGCATGAAAGGAAACTGACCAAGGGTGTCTTCAAAGTGAAGAAACTTCTATATCAAGAGGAGACCTTTTAAACATACTAAAACTAATACGTGACTGGAAGATTACATTTTCAGAACAGTCAAACCCTATGGACTTCCTAGAGAGGCTCAATGAGCTTAAAGAACCCTATCAACTTTCGGACCAAAAAACGATCGGCGCACTGCCTGAATTATTCACAGGGAAGGCATTATTGTGGATAAGGAATCATAAAGGTATTTGGACTCGGTGGGAAGAATTTACGGAAGCATTTAAATTGAACTATTTTCAGTCAAACCATCTGGAATACCCAGAAGTCAAAATTAGAACCCGACGCCAAGCGTGCAGAGAGTCCGTGGCGAGCTTCATTACCGACCTTCAGACATTTCTTAGGAGACACGGAGGGTACACATCTTGTGAGATCCTAGATAGAATATTTAAAAATTTAAGCCCAGAAATAAGGGTATATCTAGACATATCTCAACTTAACTCGATCGCTGACTTACATAGGAGAGCAACATACTTCGAAAGTGTGAAGGTGAAATTTATCAATATCGAACAGAGGGCAAAGGCGTAAAACCAGCTGAAGGAGCCCTTAAGTTCCCTACATCAACTGACACCAGAGGACATCAACAAATTTGGGGAAACAGATTGGCTCAAACGAAAAGTAACTATGGCAACAAGGACCACAGACAGTTGGAATGGAAGCAGCTCAAGGGAAACCATCGAGGAGATGCTTTTGATGACAAGGACGAGACCACCTCGTCAAGGATTGTCCCGAAGAAACCAAGGATCGAAGAGCACCTTCGAGGGGAAACCTACGTAAATCAACACATTTATATAGGACAATACGTAACAAACTAGGATCAAAGGGAGTGTATGCAAGTGATTCACACCAAATACTGTGTTTGAAAATTCGAACGGGTAAAATGGAAGAAAGAGCCCTGGTTGACACGGGCGCAATGAACAACGTGATCTCTAGGGAATTTCACGAAAAACTAAGGGAGAGCAACCTGATACGTCGAACGAAGAGTTGCAATCTGAAGTGCATCGTGGCTGACGGACAATCCATCCCCATAGAGACTAAAGTTAAAACTTCCGTGAAGATAGATGCATTTTCATGGCCCGTGTGGTTTTATGTCATGCCGAGTCTGGTTACTGAGGCTATACTGGGGCAGGAGTTCATCCAAGGAACCAGGATGAAAATCGATCCCTACAACAAGAGGGTTACGTTCCCGTATGGATCCATGCGCGTAGTGGGAATGGTGACCATGAAAGATAAAACGTAGGAAATAAAAGCCATAAAAGGAAAAAACAGGCTTGTGTTTAATGAACTAGCCGAAGAATACCCCGACTCATAAACAGCCGAGTAGGGAGTACAAACGTTCTAGTTCATGATATCGAACTAATCGACGTTAAGCCAACTATATCCAAACCATACTACTATGCGTCCCCAAAATTTGAATAACTGAAACGACATATACAGAATTTGGAAAGCAAAAAAATTATCAGAAAGTAAAAATCCCTTACGCCTCCCCCTGTTTGGTAGTGACGAAGGAAGGCAGGGAGAGTAGACTAGTAGTGGACTACCGAAAGCTAAACAAGATGATCAAATATGAAGCTACTCCAATTCTAACAATTGAAATGGCTTTACAATACCTGGGAAAAGCGAAGATGTATATGGTGATAGACCTTAAAAAAGCATACTATCAGGTCCCTCTGACAGAAAAGTCCAAACAAATCACAGCCTTCATATCCTAAGCAAGACTATACGCATTCAATGTATTACCTTTCGGTTTAAGTACCGGAACACAAATTCTTACCCAGCTGCTAAATAAAATATTTGGAGACATCCAATGCGTGTACCTATTTAATTATTTGGATTACCTTGTTGTTTACTCCAATAGTATGGAAGACCACATGATCCACTTGAGAGAAGTGCTGAACAAGTTGAGACAAGCAAGGCTTACGGTAAATCCAGACAGTCGCTTTCGCGGTCACTTAGATAGAATTTCTGGGACACATAATGTCCCACAAGGGCCTGTCCATCGACCCCGAAAGGACTAGGGCAATTCGGGAATATCCTTTACCTGACACATGCCGGAAATTAACACGATTCCTAGGCATGGTGGGATTTTTTGGCAGATTCATTCCCAACCTTTCATCGGTCGCCTACCCGCTGTTCCAGCTGAAAAAAAGGCAAATGCCCTTAAGTGGATGGAGGAAAACAAGGATGCTTTCCAAAAATTCAAAGAATCGCTTACTTTCCCACCAATGTTAAAACTACAAGATTTTAGCCGGAAATTTGTCTTACAAACGGATGCGTCCTCAACAGGACTAGGAGCCATATTAGGACAAATGACCGAAGGGGATTTTCAACCGGTTGCGTATGCTAGTCGTACATTACACAAGCATGAGGAGAACTATCCCACCTATGAACTAGAAATGCTGGCAGTAATACTTGGGATAGACAAGATTAGGCAATATCTGGAACACGATAAGTTTGAAATTCATTGTGATAACCAAGCCATGGTTTGGCTGCTTCGACATCCTCGCCAAGTGTGGAAAATAGGTAGATGGATAGTGCAGCTTTTGGCATTGAATTTTGACGTGATCCATGTAAAAGGAGGGAAAATATATTCGCGGATGGGCTGTCACGCATGTTCGAGGGATACGAGGAAAGAAAACAAAGCACCCTAAATGATTAGGTAGAACCCACCACATCACTGACACTACTAGGGCGTTTACCGGAAATGTTCACACCCATACGCGAAAGCCAACGTGACGACCCTATTCTAGGGGAAATATAAACAAAGAAGTCCAAAGGTGAGGCAGTGCCCGACTTCAAGATTAAGGATGGAATCCTTCTAATCAAACCGTCGGTGAAGTCAAAATGGAAAATGGCAGTGCCTCCAAAGCACGTCCCCATCTTCTTTAAGTATTATCATTCCAGCCCTATAGGTGCTTACCTAGGCAAAGTGAAAACTATTGCAAAAATTAGAACCCTATTCTTTTGTAAAGGGATGGATCAAGAGATAAGTAACCTATTCAGTAAATGCGAAACGTTTTTACGTTCGAAACCTGACCAAAACACGAAATATGGAGAATTGACGTCAGACGTAGACAAATTCCCGATGGAAAGACTATTTATGGATTTCTTTGGCCCCCTTCCACTGACTAAAGAAGGTCGCACCTACCTAATTACGGCGTTAGATGCCTTCTCGAAATTCGTGTGGCTGGTTCCAGTAAGGAAGGCTTCGACTAGCACCGCTACGAGAGCATTGGACAGGGAAATATTTAGAAACTTTGGGTTACCGTGTAACTTGGTGTCGTATAATGCTATTCAATTTAGATCTCACGCTTTTCGAAATATGTGCTTCGCAAAAGGGATACGTCACTTCACCACCAGTCCCTATTATCCTAACCCATCTCCCATGGAACGTTTCCATAGAAACTTGAAAAGTGCGCTGATCGCATTCAATAATATCCATCACAAGCAGTGGGACTAAAACCTCACGTGGCTTCAGTTAGCCTTCAATACTGCCATTCACGAGAGTCACAAGAGCGCGCCATCTAAGGTATTGCTTGGTTATGACCCTATTCAACCCATTAATCTGGAGTGGGAAATCTTTCCTATCAAGTGGGAAGAGGACTCTAGCCAAACCCCCCGAGAAAGATGGGAGAGAGCTTGGATCGAACTAAAAAGAGCCCATAAAGCGCCGGCTAAACGCTACAACCAGTCCAGATACCCCGTACCGTACAACGTGGGAGATAAGGTAGTGTATAGAGTTCATCGACTTAGCAGAGCGGCCGATGGGATAGCCGCCAAGCTCTGCTACAGGTGGTCCGAGCCGACCGTGATTGGACGTTATCTGACCCCAGTCACGGTCCAGCTGAAGGATCCAGAGACAGGCCTTCCAACAAGGAAAGCTCACGTGAGCCAATTAAAACCTTGCCAACTCACGTAGGGCGATCTCCTCCCCTATTCTCCTGTTACCGTGTGTGGGGATTCTGTATTCTTGTCGTAGATACATTTTTGATTGAGTAAAAATAATTACGAGCACTTGTAACAACCCTTTTCTTATAACAAATAATACTATGCACTTAATTACATTGATAAAGAGTACTCTTTGTCTATAAGAATTAAGATGTTAAAATAGTGGTTAGCAGAGTTAAGACGGTTACTATGTTAAAATGTGTGCTTGCACAGGTTAGCTTAAGTTTGCATACCCATATGTTGCATGTTTATTGTTTAGAATATTGTATAGTTATCATCTAAGTGGAATGTAAGATTTTGTTTTCGTCAAATGTTATGTAATTATGATTGATAGATCAATCAATACATTGAATGTTAGAATTTAAGTAATATAATATTATGCATAAGTGAAAGTTTGTAATTAGTGAGCCTTGTCAAAGTACGCCCGTACCTCTTCCCTTTTGCTGTCATATAGAGGAGGAGAGGGTGTGCCGATATTACGTCATCGGACGCCAAGTGTTTCCCATAAACCTCAGCGAGCGTACCTGGCCGGGTCGCTGAGGGTTTTCCCTCGCGGGAAGAAGTAGTTCGGGTAGTTTATGTCAGAGTGTAGCATGGTGTGTTTGAAACAGTATTGTCTCGGTAAGTTAAGAGGGTGACCACCATCCCTCTTGAACTGGTGGAACGGTTTGAGAGAAAATTGTACAGAAAAAATTGTAAAGGTGAAATAGTGCAATAAAGGAATGCTTTACAATACTTTACTTAGTACAGATGGTAAAAAAATAAAAGTGTGTCTCAGCATAAATAAATGGTTGTTAAGGCGTTCAAACAAATTAAAGTTTTATTGAACAGTTGACAGTTAATTTATAAAGAATTAGTTTCATTTTCAACGTTTCTGGCCTAATCCAATCACGGGTGTTAAAAGCCAAAAAACTTCATAGTAATTCTATATAAGCTCTTCAAAATAATAGTCATTGATGGATTATAGCAGTTTAGCGTAGGAAATATATATATATAAATAGCCTTAAGTGCACATCTTCATGCACCCCAAAGCTCCTTTGCAAAATTTATTAGTAGTCTTAAGCGAGATTATCACACAAATGTACATAAGATCTTATTTGGTTGTTTCCTTGTATTTTCTGGAGTATAAGCTGTCTTTTACTGGGGGAATTAGTCTCTGTTTGTCAAAATATTTATGATAAGATCAAAAAGATTTTAAAAAGTTACCTAAGTGTAAGTTTTACTATGCTAAAAATATACAAGATTTCCCTATTAATATGAATACAAAATAACAACACAAAATACGGTTTCTCTTTGGATTTTTGGATTAAAATGTATTCTGTGTCTATTACTCTTTGGTTTGCAGTTGATATGATGCACAACTAAGACAAAAACAAATTCTACATTCAAAAGGAAAATACAACATTTATTAAAAGTTTTGTGAAAACATTATTTGAAAATAATAAATTTAATTGGATTTTAAAAGAAAATATATAGCCTACGTGTTAATCG
Organism: Timema douglasi; assembly: GCA_901482245.1. Lineage (NCBI taxonomy): Eukaryota > Metazoa > Arthropoda > Insecta > Phasmatodea > Timematidae > Timema > Timema douglasi. The sequence goes on from CABEEJ010004286.1 coordinate 41,804, forward strand.
GACGTCCAAGCCAAATCTATGCGATGTTTCAGTACAATCGGTTCATTGGATTTTGAGTTAAAAAGGAACATACTGTGACCAACTCATTTTTATCTATCTATATCTTAATATATATATAATAGATTCGGGGTAGTATGCCCATTTTTTAAATTTAATTTGGATGCTTCTTAAACTATTTAGAGTTGTCTCTCTTCTGCAGATTTTTTGAAAATTATAAACTTTCAGAAATTATTTGAGCTTGTCTTAGCGTGAAAATTCTTCAAAATTACATGCATCAAAAAGCTATATGGAGTGATCCTCGTCCTAGAATTATTTTAAATTTGCATGGGCCTAGGAAATATTTAGAGTTCTTCACGCCAGAATTTTTTCCTGACTGATAGATGCCTTTAGAATATATTTTAAGTAATATTTTCCGGCAAATTTTTGGAAGCTGGATGCGTCTTAAAATAATTTGGAATTTGATTTAAGGCCATCTTTCAGTTCATATTCAATAATATTAGAGTATTTGAAATATATCCATGTGAAAAAATCTATTCCGGGGGGGGGGGG
>CABEEJ010004286.1:42422-66567 GCA_901482245.1 Timema douglasi
GGTGAGGGCAGGGGGCGGGGAGCGATCCCCTCCTATCTTCTCGGCCTCCAGTTATTTATATAGAGGCTGGTGGCCACCAACTTTGGTAATTCCAACTCAATGAGACTTGGGGAGGAGAAGAAGCTAATGAAGCAAGGCCAGCTCTGAGAGAGGTGAGAATTGTCAGCTCTTTACGGTCTAATGAAACCTTCCATGAACTGCACAACGACCATTGCCTCGTGTAAAAGGAAATAGCGCATGTCTTGATTGACCAGCCTTGGATAATTTCATATATACAAATATATAAGCTCAATTTTCCAATGTAACGGTAAACCAATATAACCTAAATTTACACAGTTTTAATACGTATTATATATATAAATATATATAGAAATAAATAATATATGATACATTATTTTAAATATATTTAATATATTTATATTTAGCTTTTTATTTGATTAACTATTTGACCATCCTGGTGGCGTAGTTAGCTAACGCGCCAGTTTCGTGTTGAGATAGACTGCTGAGGACGGAGAGATTGAGGTTAGAATCTCGTTCGCGTGAGCGGTTTTATACATAAATTATTTTCCACTCTTCCTCCATGCAAATGCGTGCTCGCTTCATCTATATTCAACCTTTCATATTCCTAACTCACTAGCGTAATTAGTACCTGAGCGTATAACCCGAACGGATAGTAAAACGTGGTGCTAAGTTTTATTATTAACTATTTGAACATGAAATTTAATCGGTTTGTTGAGCAAATGTACAGTATAACTGGTATTTTTATTTTAGCAAAGGTACAGTATTTTTAATAATGTTCATATTTGATTTAGTACGGATAATCATTCCACAAACATTTTTTACACTTAATACCTCAACATCTTAAAACGCTTTCTTATAATATGTGTTTAACAGAATACCATCTTTATGATAAATAAGACCTGAAGATAGTGTGACAGCATTAATAACACCGAAACATGTCGTCCTGGAAGACTAAAAAGCTACTATAAAACAAGAAGGGAATATAAATAAAGAAGATACCATTTTGTCAAAGGTAAATTACATACAAATAAATATATTGATTTTATTTCTTAGTCAAATCTTATATTTATATTATAACTTAATAATCTCAATTTGTTAGTAGTAATTAAAAAAGTAATACCATTAATTAATATGTATGTATGGCGTAACGTGATAATTTTCATAATTGTTTTTGGTCCTCTACATATTTACCTCTCCTTCCCTGCCCTTACCTTCGTCTTATTAATTTACACTAATAGGGTAGTAGGATTAGGGATGTGAAATATATATATATTGAGAGTAAATCTACTCGCATTTACGCAGAGGGAAGGTTGAAATCAATTTGAAGGAAACAGAGGAAAAAGAGTAAGGTCCAAAGCAAATTGAATTAGTGTTACCATGATTTTTAACAAATGGAAACTTTCTAAATACCTTTAAATTATGGTTAAAACAGTCTTTGTCATATTTAAATTTATTAAAAAAAAGTGTTTGCTAGGGTTCTTATGGGGTTTGAGTCAAAAAAGTTATTGCGTTGGATAATATGTGTAATGTGATTTTACACCTGTTTTCTTTGAACTAATTATTTATGATAGACCATCTCAGTACTTCTGACTAAGAGCTAGTCCCTGTCCTCCCCGTCACCAAAAAATCAGACAAGACGAGAAAAACGCCCTGAAATAATGTAGAGTATTATGTAATGTCAACAATTTTTTTAAAATAATACATTCTTTTGTTTGGTCTCCTTTAATTATTAGGATTTGGGATATCATATCATATCAGATAAAACGAATTGATAAAACACCATATCGTTTACATAGCCGAGTTTCAAATTAAGGACTGTACTTTTTATTTTGATTTATTTAGTCTTTCATAAATTACTTAAATCGTATATTTATAATATTTATTATATTTTCTATTTTATCGTACTCCATTCACACTTAAAGATAGGATTATAAAATAAGCTGATAAGTCAAATATAATATTATGCATAACGTGAATACTATAATATAATTTTAATATATCATTTTCTAATGTAAATATAAAATTTAATATTAGTTTATAGCCATTAAAATATGTTAAAATAATATTAGCTGTATGAATGTATATATCTATATGTAGTTAAATAATGTATATATTGTGCATAGTAAAAAGTATAAACAACTTGGTAAAGTATTTCTCAAATCATTCCAGAAAAAACTAATGTGTTTATATTTCACCTTTAACTATATGTAAAACTGATACTTCGCTTTGTTTTTGTTAATTCGAGACTATAATTTTATATGGTTATCTTTGATAAACCTGTATACATTATTAAAGAACGTTATTTATAACTTTGTATCATCAACTAATCAAACAGTATCACCAAGCTCGCGTTACCAATTTAAATTCAAATGTATGCAGATGAGAACTCAAAAGTTTGCAGAGTAACAAAAACCACCAGTGACAAGGAAAGAAACAACCAATAGTTTGAAATCAAAACCGTGTTCAGAAATTATACGGTAAATTCGTTAGTCCCGTTAAAATTGTTGATGTTGGTAAGTTGACTCCTTGTGAAATCTCATTTAAGTCGAATACGAGGATCTCATTTCTATCAGAATGGAATATTTCTCCCTTGAACATCCGCTTTTACACAAGAATTAGTTAACAACTCAATGTTTGGTTTGTCATTAAAGTGATTAAAGTTTTAACGAGGTAGGTTTTGCTGTGCAAACAAAAATAAGTGACATTTTATTTTTGTTGGTTTTTTCCCCCCCTAGCTGATAGTTTTACTCACATGGTGTTTGTTTTGTTGTTGTTGAAAACACTGTGATGAAAGCGGTTTCTGTGTGATCAGGTTGGTATTGGTTGTTAGTTGCTACTTTGTTGTTAGCCGTGTTTACCGTTCTCTCTCAGAACCAATATAGTTTCCATGACTTGGGAGGATTGACGAACCTTGGTGCAAAAGTGGGATAGGGAATAGTTTTAAAAATATTTTCTGCTTTTTAAATAAAATTATGAAGTTAAGACCATTTAACAAATGTGTTTTTATGAATGTATAATTGCAGAGTATAAGGTTGTTATTTAAAGACAAGTAATAGAATATTATTTGTTATTTTACCAAATATTTAAACATATACTTACATATTCTATGGCATTATGAACTTGACAATTCATCTCCGCAATTACAAAAAAGTACGCCCCCTACCCCTTTCTTAAGATAATTATGTACAATTCACCTCATCTCTATTTGAGATAGTTATATCCAATTCACTTTATTACTCCCTATCCCTATCTTAACTCGTTTTATCCAGTCCACCTCAGTACGTCCAATTCTTATCTTGAGCTGGCTCTATTCATTCCGCTTCATTATACCTTATCTCTTTTATAAGCTAGCTCTATCCAGTCCACCTCATTACACCCTACCTCTATCAGGTAAATTCTAACGTTATACTTCCATCTGCGTTTAGGTTTTTTTCCCACTGATATTTTATCATTAGGTCAATACCTTGATCGTGTTTCTATATTCTCCCAACGCACTGCATATCCTGTATATCTTACTTAATCTACGAGACTTGATTAGTCTAACAATATTTTGTGATGAGTACAGGTTATGCAACTCATAAAAAAAATACAAATGGTGTGCCCTGACAATTTTAGTGTCTTGCTCAATTGAGTGTGATAATCACTGTATGGGTATTTGGGGGTTGAACACTGAATGACGTTGTGTATTCTAATATATTATAAAAAAATCTGTCAAATAGGATCGGGATGCATTAAGTGAACATTTTCTATTTCAAATTTTAAGAATAAATTATATTGAATTAAAGATATGATCCTATGTGTTTTGAAGGCCTGAAAAAAAATAGTAAAAAAAATAGAAATATAAACTTTAAATATAACAAGATATAATGTACACAAATAATTAATTATATAACAAGATTTCGCTAAATGCTTATTTTTTATATGCAATACATTGTAATTATTTATGAATTAACTGACCCCATGGTTTAGTGATCAGTGAACCTGGCTACGAGTCTAGGGGTCCGTGGTTAGATTCCCAGCTGCTACTTTGGGGATTTTTTTAAAAGGGGAATTACCCCAAGGGTCACCAGGGTTTGGTTAGTTACGCTTAAGTTAGGATAAAGTTAATCCACTGGTTTCACACCCTCATACTCACTATCACTATCACTCACTATCACTATCACTATCACTATCACTATCACTATCACTATCACCATCACCTCATATCATCGGAACATGGAAAGGATGCACGATTAGTACATTCGAACGTCCGCTGGACAACAGTAAATTAGTTCTGGCTTATTTTACCCCTTCTCCTACTGGCCTACGAATAATGTAGTTCATACGAGCAATATTATTATAATATGATTTGTTTGTAAATTGATCTAAAATAAAATATTTTTGCTAAACTAACGTTTATTTTAAAATGAATTTTTATAGTTTAATCTACGCCAATATATTTCAATTTTAGTAACTCTATATATAGTTTTTATAAAACAAAAGCAAAAAAGTGTGTAGATAAAAATGAATATAATATACCACCTAGTTTACAAGTCTTTACAAAGTATTCATCTATTATGTAGCATGTTGAAAGTTTTTTAATTTTACAAATACTGCATATAGTTATGAAAATATTATGCAGGGTTTTGTTATGTTCCCTATTAAACAAGCACCTTTCGCTCAGTACGCAAACAAAGACATCATCTTTGTCCCTCCTGGTGACAGAGAATAGATGTTTGAAACTCGGTTGTGTGTTATTAGGTGGTTTATCTTAAGATAGTTATATTTCCCTACCAAAAAAAAAAAGGTCCAGGTAATCTTCTAAATATAGCCTTCCTCAACCCTAAAACATTAGCGTAATAAGTACACAAGCCTTTAACACGAACGAGTAGTACGATGCGGTGCTAAAAAACTAAAACGGGGGAAACCGTTTAAGAAATAAAGAGTATTAATATACCTATACCTGTTTTGGTGGCCGTATGGCCTAAGGCGCTACTATCTTAGCTGACTAAGACTGCCGATGACTGGGAGATCAAGATTCTAATCTCGATCGAGTGTACTTATGTTGGTTATTCCAAAACGGGTTTCCACTAGCTTTCCACACAAATGCAGCTACTATTTCTCTAAATATAACCTTCCTAATCTCTAAAATCATTAGCGTTATTGGTACATAAGTGTATAACCCGAACGGTTAGTGATACGTTGTGCTAAAAAACTTTGAAAGCTTGTGTGTCTCTGTTAGCGTTGCAAACCTCCGCTCCTCCCCCCTCACCCTTGTACCCCTATACACCCCTACTGTGACCTATAGTAAATCGAACTATTGATGGCGGTAGCATTAGTCCTAGCCCGACTAGACGTTCGGCACCAGAGCATTGTGCTCGGTTTAACTAATTGATGTGGAAATGTTGGATTGTGCGAGTGGTATTATGATACTCTCCGGGGGTTGCACCCAGAACACCTTTCCCCTCCTCCACCTCTGGACTACCTTCGGCTATTAATACCTACTGACATTGGCCGGGACCAATAAATATCTTGAATGCGCCATAACGCTACATGCGTGGACACAATCATTATAATGTTCCACGATCTGCTTGATGCCTCTTTAGTGAGGCGACTCACGGCACGCTTTGGTGGCCGAGTGGGATAAATGCTAGGATAATTTAGTGTGGTTTTCAGATCACGTGGAGGTCGGCTTTCAAATACCCGCTGCATGTAGGGGTGTATATGTATATTATTTTACCACCACGTCTTACTACCCGTTCAGGCTATACGCTTATGTATTAATTACGTTATTGGTTTGAGGGATTATGCAGTTTAAATTTAAAGGAAGTGTACTCGCATTTGCAGGTATGGAGAGTGTAAAACCATTTTGAGAAAAAAAAACTCCGCACACTTGACCCAGATTCGAACCTCAATCTTTCAGCCATAGGCAGTCTAGTCTACTACGATATTAGCGCTTCAGACCATGCGGCCACCGAAAGAGGTATTTAAAAGTTACATTTACAATTGACTAAGACGAGTATGTACTACAAACATGTATTTTATTTTTATATAAACGCCTTCTTTGGGATAAAGAACTTATTACAAACTAAACCAACACTACCATCGAGCAGTATAAATTGCTATAGACACATAAAACTACATGATTTTTACTATCAAGCGTTTATTGTTTTAATATATCAGCTAATAAATATTCCATTCCCCTACTCAACGATATAGCGTTATGACATATTTTTAACAAGGTTTAGAAAATATCAACTGAGCTACATATCTTTGTAAATTCATGGCCAACTTAAATTGTAAGGTTTTAGATTATATTCAAATCGTAAATGTTTAAATAAAATAGGTTACAACGGTGATCCTCAACCTTTTTATGATGCTATTAAATTGTTAACCAAAGAAAAATTCTGTCTCTAAATTAGTCTATCAAATTATTTGTCATGTTGATTTTATCCAATTTTAAATTTTTATTTGTTTTTATAAGTTTGGTTAAATATTCCTAGTTTGATTAAAATATGTTGGCTATGATAAAAAAACATTATTTAATTTTATAAATGTAATTGGTAATAAAATACCACTTTGTATTCTATGAATTACATAATTACTCAACCTAACTAAACCTAATCTTACATTAGTTACAAAGATCTTTCTGCCACGTTGCTGTAGATACATATTTTAAAATGTTAATAGGGTGTTTTATCCGGCTCAAAATTTGTTCAGTTCTTAATAGAACAAAAATCATAATACTGACATGTCAAGCACAAATATGTGTTAATTACCCACTGTATTGGCCAAATGGTCTAGAGCGCCACTCTCATTATAGACTGGCCTGCTGAAGATGAGATCGGATTTATCCTTATGGGTTAACGGTGGTGCTCCTTAAATGGTTTCTCACTATCCTTCCACGCAAGTGCAGTATATTACCTTTAAAATGCTTCCGTCCAAAGCCTTGCTCTATTAGATTAAATATCATATATGGTATAAACAGGTAGTGAGATGCTGTGATAAAAAAGTACATGTGTGTGTGGCTGTTAATTATAATAATTAGCGTCATGTGGAACTGTGTTTGTCTTCATAAACAATTTATATAAATTAATACTTAAGGAAAATGTACCCGATTTTTACTACCCTTATTATTTTTATAATAATATTTATTATTATTATTATTAACACCGCTTCTTACTACCCGTTCGGGTTATGTGCACTTAAGCTAATGTGTAATGGTAGGGTGATTGTGAGTTGAAATGAAGGACCTACACTTTAACGTGGAATCCGAACCATGGTGGAGGCCTAGCATTCCACACATTCACAAGTTGTGATTAATGCACGTCTTGTCAGAGATGAAGGAAGGGTTTGTCAATAAGATAAATCTGTGCCGGGACCGAGGATTGAATCCAAGACCCCCAGCAAAGAGGTCTGACACCTTACCCCTAGACCGCTAGGTCACCTTTATTACCATTTTAGTTGGAGTATTAACGTGCACTTTATGAACCAATTTAATAACAATACTTGGCTTAAAATTTAATATAGGTGTGAAAAACCACTTTTTAAATGTAAAGTGAGGTAGAAACGAAAATTTAAACTTCAGGCAAAGGAAAGTCTTTACTGAAGTAAAAAAAAGTTAAATTAGAGCCGCAGTTGTACGGAGAGTGAAGAATCATTTATAAAAAAGCAATCCTTAGTACATTCCACCAGGATTCTAACCTCGATCTCTCCGTAGAGAGAAGTATAGTCTAATTCGAGAGTGACGTCCTTGTGCCGCTCCAGAATCTAATATTTGATAGAAACTTTCCTTTAATCGAGTACTTCAAAGAAATTCCGCACGTTTACAAACCGATGAATCTGTGAAAACAAATTCAATAATTGGTTCTAACTCTCCTCAAATTGGATGTTCTCATCTGAAAAACTATCTCGTTCTCCTCAACTAATAATGATGAAATAAGTTACATAAAGTTTTCTCTACTTAAACTAGGGTGCCGGCCACAGGAGTCGAACATTGAAAGTTGATCATCGGGTTAATGTAGTACTATTATTATTCTTAGTAACCCACTTCAGTGACCGCACTGTCTACGGCGTCACTCTCACAGTAGACTAAACCGCCGATGAGTGAGAAATCAAGGTTTGAAGATTGGTCAGGTGTACTGAGTTTTTCAAAATATGGTTTTCCACATTACCTCCATGAAAATGCGGATACACTTTCTTTAAATATAGCCTTCATCCCTAAAACCATCAGCGTGATTATTACATAAGCGTATGACATGAACGGGTAGTAATACGTGGGGTTAAAAAATAAAACTCTAATTATAGTATTTAATATTGTCTAGCACTGCATCTTACCACACATTCGGGATTGCCCCCTATTAACTGCAATGAGTTAAGATTGACGCCTTAATTCACGTGTATACCTGAGGGGGTATTATTATTAGTAGTAATAATTACTGTAGTGGCCACCCTCCGTGGTACACTGGTCAGAGCACTTGGCTACAGATCCAGAGGTCTCAGGTTTGATCCCGGGTGCTTCCAGTTTTTATGCGAATCAATGGGTCTGAAACGGGGTCAACTCAGCCTCGCGAGGAAAAATTAGGAGCTACTTGAATTAATTTACAGGAAATGTACCCTTATTAGCATAAGCGAGGATGGGGAAAAACATTATCATAAATTACATGGATGTAACCATGCCCAGTGCCCTCGGTAGACTCAAACCTCCCCGTCACCGATAATGCAGTATATTAAGAGCTTGACGCCTTACACCATGTAACCATGTAACCATTAGTAACGGTGTGTATTTAGTTTTTTAAATCTTTATATATGTTCAAATAAATTAATTGCAACTAGTAGATAATACTGGATATGTAAACAAAAGATAACTGCTTTTGTATTACCATCGTCAAATTAATCTGACACATTTCAAAAGATCCTCTTGTTTGTTTAGTGCAAGTTGGATCAACATTATCAACCTAAAAGTTAATGTAACTAGTAATAGTTAGTTCAACTCTAACTCGGTGTCCCAATTAGTTAGCTAGAACTAGATAGTTTAGACTTTGCCGGTTGGCATTCAATCCACAAGCTAACGAACTAACTAGATGATTTATAGTTTCAATCTATATTTTCCATTCTCACTCCAGATAAAACCAATATGTTTATTCATTTATATTTGAATATTCTCACATCACAATTGAACGTCACATCTTTGTTGGCCTGATCGAACTTTTCAAGGCTCATAAAAAAAATTTAAATCGTAATGACTGCATGCGATTAAATCGAACATTCACTTCATAGATGGAAACTAAAAATATTATACAATGAATGAAAATCCTTTAGCAGCTAAACTAATGCATTTTGATTAAATATACAATTGATTTCCAAATATTTGCATCTTTTTTTTTTTAGCACTGCGTCTTACTACCCCATTATGATCTACGCTTATGTAATAGTTACACTAATGGTTTTAGGGATGAGGAATATTATATTTATAAGAAGTGGAAAACTACCATAAAATAACCACCCCCAGTACACCCAACTGAGATTTGAGTCTTGAGTTCCCTGTCATCGCCAGTCTAGTATACTGCGAGAATAGCGCCTTAGACCATGCGGCCACCTAAGTGAGTACCTGCTTCGTAAGTAACAGCCAACCCCTACAAACGCAGCCATTTCCAGCTTATTTACAGTGTTTTATCAGAAATGTGTCTTTTTCCGAACCTACAAGTAAAGAGAATGCAAAGATCAATGTACAAACTGTTTTCTAATTTCAGCAACTTTGTGTTAAAAAAAAATTGTGTTCTATTATTCATGTATTTATAACACTTCAATAGTATTTGAAATTATACTCAATTCTCTCAAATACCTTTTAAGAAATGACTCAAAATTGTCTAAAAAATTACTCAAACCAATAAAATATAAACAAAAATTCCAAAATTACCCAAATAAACCAAAGAATGGCCTATGAATAACGTTTCTCCAACCAGGAGATCGGGTACAGAATTTATTTAAACATGAGCATTGTCTGTTATGTACAAAAAATAAAAACAAAGACATTTCATAAAAATGAGGGCCTTGGTGATAAACACGTAATACTTTTAATTTTTATTTAATGCTTAGAACCAGTACACAAGTGCAAGTATTTTGACTATACCAATTTTGTTAATGGGATTAGAGATTGGTTTTGTGCAGTGAGTTTTTCGATGATGCAGATTGGGATTACAACTTTTTATTTAAAAACCTGAGAGATGGATTATCAATGCAAACCCCAAAGTCTTAGAGCGTTGTTTCAGATGTAGTTGACTATCTTATCGATAGCCCACTCTACTTCTGATACATATGGGACGAAACGCTTTTCATCGCCAATATTACTTCATCTTTAAAGACGATCATTTCCTAGGAGCTTGCCAATTCCTTGGGGCCTTCCCTTAGTAGACAAACAAACTGATAACTGTGGCTAGGTCAGTCTAGACTCCATCCTACACTTGTTGGACCTTCTGGAACAAACGTATTCACTCACTCTGGTTACCTGCGTGTAACTGCCAATTCACCTATTGTTTCTGGACATGAAACATTATTTTCGCATACCCAGAGAAACACTAGCTAAATTAAAATCTTCATAGGTTAAATTTGATTTACTTTTTTTTTTTATCATTTCATAACTAAACTACTTCTCCCGGGAAAAGCCGGCTACTTCTTGCTAGTTAATTTTACTACACAACTATTTGAATATTATTATTATTATAAATCAATCTTTAGGTGTATTGTCGTACATCGTTTTCCCATTATATATCACGCAATACACTACAAGCTATTTGATAAATTTAAAAACGTGAAAATAGTCGACCTATCACTAGAGGGTAAGATACGGAAACTGTGTACTCCACAAGCCCTGTATTGCAAGCCAAGATAGAAATATTCACAGTCCTGGATCTTAGATATCACAATTATTGCCTTCTTCTCTTTGTCGAACTGTTTGTGCCAACATTTATTTCTTCCGACATGGCCCATAAGCAGTTCTCACAAGTGACTCCTCCAATCTGAATTCTTGCCTTCCATCTTACCGCCCGCATTAAACTTTTAGATATAGTTCTTTCTTCTCCCCCCCCCCCCTAAAACCTCCCCAAAAAACCTGGAGGAGCTCAACCAAGTTTACGGCCACGCTCGCTGAAATCCGCAGTCTTGGTCACGTGATAAGCGAAGATGCGTGCGCATTTACTTAAGGTGCTCGCGTAGATCTCGGGGTAGTAAACTTCCTAGTAACCAATGATAAGGTAGAGAGAGAGGGGAAAGAGGACACTGGAGACGGATAATTGGACAGAAGTAAAAGAGATGGTTGCACTAGATAACCAAGGAAAGCAACAATTAAATCGCCTGTTCATTTACAGTTCAATCCTTTGGAGATAATATGTCACTTTTGGAATATGATGAGGGGACTAAAGTGACCTGGCGGTCTAAGGGTAAGGTGTCAGACTTCTGTGCTGGGGTCCGGGATTCAATCCTCAGTCCCGGCACAGATTGATATGTTTGCCAAAGCCTTCCTTCACCTCTGACAAGATGTGTATTAATCACATCTTGTGAATGTGGGGAATGCCAGGCCTCCACCGTGGTTCGGATTCCACAGTTAAACTGTAGGTCCTCCATTTCATCTCACAATCACCCTGCCATTACACATTAGCGTATGTGCGTATAGCCCGAACGGGTAGTAAGACGTGGTGCTAATAATAATAATAATAATAATAAGAGGGGACTAAACTTTCTTCCGCCACCGTCGTTTTTGTGTTATTTTGCTGATGACAGATTTATTATATGCGGGTAAGATATTTATTTTAGTGTAAACCTCCAGGAGGCATTCGGCTATTTAAGTGTTTAAAACATGTTAACTGTAATATGTATTTCTTTTAGAAATGTTTACTTTATTTTAAGCTCATGGTATCTATAGTAATAATCCTTTTATGTACGGCGTCCATGTCATCGTACGCTCGACGGCATGAAAACACCACGTTCTCAAATATGTCGCAGCGTTCTGAAAGTTGTCGCCGCGTTCTAATTTAAAACCTTCTTTGTCCGAGAAGCTCAGTGGGGCCAGTCGCAAACGAATATAAAGTAATGTGCATTTTTCAACCTCTGAGTCCAGAATTTCAAAAAATCATTCATCACATTAATTTTTATATTATGCTATATTTTTATTGTACGCATAGTTATTTAATCATAGATTACCAATTTTAACTTTGTCTTTTGCATTCATTCCTTGATAGTCTGGAGAGAATATTTTGTACACCACAATCCACTGTTCTCGTTTATATTTTATATTTTTATTATTTCCACACGAAATATCCCAAATACTCGGTGTGATTCTTATTTCGTCTATGAACCAATCCGTGTCTATATTTTCCATTCCAGACTCAATAAATGATTATTTAAATGAAATTTATAAACAAACGGTAAACAACAAAGGGAGCAGTAAAAAGATCACACACAAAAAAAATGCGTGATAAAATTAAGTATAAATAATAAAATGAAAGTTTAAATACTGAAACAAAAAACCAAAGAGAATAAATGAATCAACTTTGTAACGCAGTAAAATTTACTGCCACGTTTGCATAAAGAGAACCATTGCTCCCTGTGTAGAGAACGTGGCGTTTCATGTCGTCGGGCGTACGACGCCACGAACGCCGTGCATAAAAGGGCTCTAATTATTATATTTAATTAACAGATTTACTAACTGGACTACCGGTCCTGTGATATAGTGTTCAGTGTCTACTAGCTTAAGAGTTCCGAGCTCAATTCCCTGCTGGTAACATCGGTATTTCCCCCCTGAAACGGTAATAATTACTTCCAAGATTACCAGGGACTGGATAGTTAGGCTTGAGTTTGGTTAAGAGTTTATACTGGTTACACACCCTCATCGTCACTATCATCACCTCATTTTAATGGGACATTTAAATAGTCTCCACTAAAAAAAATACAATTAGCACTTTAAAGCGTCCTCTAGGAAAAGGTACTTAAGTACCGGTTAATCTTCCTACATACTGGGCTGCGTGTGAAGTAGCTCGAGCATGGATAGAGAATAAAATAATTTTTAGTTATTTCTAAAATTGTAATACTATACTAGATTTTAATAATTTTATGTGTATGGGTGAAACGTAATTTTACTTAAAATTTTAAATTTAACAAACACACCTTTAAAATTTTCGCCAAGTATATGCATAAAGTCAGCACCTTTTATGTATTTCTAGTGTCAATCATAAAATAACTACGTAGATTTTTGTTTAATATTACTTTAGCCTGATTTATGATAACCATTTTTCAACACAATAATGGTAAATACATATAAACGCTAGTTTATGGTTTTCTTCAATAGATATTTCACAAGAAATATATATTTGGAAATGCTTACACAAAGCTTCTTACTTTCATAAAATCAAACCATTTTTTATACGTATATAGACACTTACTTGATTCTAAGCGATTCTCTATAAAGAACTGCTTTTCAACCTATTCCCCTGTGTGCTTACTGTTTTCAAGATACGAGGAACCCTCATTCGTCAACGCTTGTCAGTGTGAGATATTCTTAAAGGCTCAGAAGTAACTTAAAGTTAAAGTCTGTTTTGGGGCACGAATCCAAAGTATCAGTCAAAATTAAAGTTGTAAGATACAAAATGAGATTGAAAAATGTATTGAAACTATCATTCAGTACGAATCACTGTCACTCGCGTAATTGAATAAGATCATCTTGTCATTGAAATTGTACTCAGGACTAGGCCATGGTTATATAATGGTCGCAAGCTCAATAATTGCGTGTAGGTGTCAATTAAATATATATATTAACAACATGTTACACACTTAGGTGGTAAAATGGTGTAAGCAAGTGTAGTCAAACTGTTGGCCCATGATTATTTAAAATATGGCCCTAACATTTTCCCGAAAGGAAATTAAAGAGAAAACCTAGGTGGAAAATACGAATTAACTAAATATTCAAATAAAAATATATGTTTAAAAAGGACATGATTGCATTTTAATATACATTTATTTGATTAATAAAAATATACATGAATATATATTTATAGTACTATATTGATTTGTGAAAGTTCGTGTGAGTGTATATTTAATAATACATGTTTAGGAGATTAATAAACTCTTTTTGGCAGTAAGTTTTGAAAAATTTTACCAAATAAAAAATTTAATTTCCATTACTAATAAAACAAAGTTTCTGTCTGTGTGTATGTTTCCTAAGATTTCATGGAACCGCTTAACTGATTGCGATTTTTTTAAATCATATTGGGTTTTACCGAAAAGGTTTTAGCTAAAGATCAAATGAATAAAATCAAATAATATTGATGTTTGTTGCTTTATTACGTCAATGATGAATTCTCTTATTGAAAGTAGAATTCATTATTTTTCTATATATTGTAGTTGATTGAAAAATCCAGAGTATTTACAGAATGCATTTAAATAGTAAATCCATAGAGAAAAAATATGTTAGTCTAATTTTTTTAAATTCACAGATCCTTCTAAAGAATCGTTTCTGTTGCTGTATGTTTTTTTTATAAATAATAGAGAACTACTCGATATAATTGAACGTGGCATTATTTATGTTATGTATCAAGTAGATAAACAATGACTTTGGATACAATATAAGTACTTTATGTACACTATACAGGAAGTTCGGAAACTCAACGACCAAACTGCACATATAATTTGTTTGAAACAAAAGTATTATAAAATCCCTTTAAACTTACATCCGGCAATTAATTACCATTAAATTGTGGTAAAAGTTTCAGCGTACAGCGCCGGGAGAGCAAAGCTGTTAAAGCTTGCGTGTATAACAGGTTGCATGGGAGTTAGGCACGTGGCACTGCACAACTCGACACCTTGGATCATGGTAGCAGAACATAGCACAATTAATAGTAAACAACACACCAGTCAATCTAGAAATTGTATTACGTTCTGAAGGTCATCATTAACGGTCCTACATCACAGAATGTGCTTTATCATTTTTACTTGTGCAGTGATGCGTGCCTAGATCCTATGCAACCTGTTATGCAGGCATGCTTGCGCCACCTTGCTCTCCCAGGGCTGTACGCCGAAATGTTTAACACATTGGTACTAACCTAGTTTGCTGGATACAGGTGTATAGGGATTTTGTATTACTTTTGGTTCAAACAAACTATATTTGCAGTTTGGGCGTTGATTTTCCGAACAGCCTGTATAGTGGCAAAGACGAGGAATGCCTCACGTGCAACTACTGATATGATTTCAAGAAAAAATCAGATCCGATGATATAGATTTAATGATGAATTCGGAGATTCTGGATTCAAACATAAACCCACATCGTCATGGGAGTGTAACTAAACATAATGGTACACGGCGTATACATAATTTTGAATTGATCGTATTCGTGCATACAGAAAATATTATCAAAATACCTCTTTCAAATAGCTAAGTTGACGGGCATGACGAATATCCCAAATACCATAGACAATATCCCGACGATGGAGGAAGCCCAGTCCCAACTTGTTCTTGTGCATTGTAGATAAACAATTGTTGGGTGGTCTCGCAAAACTCAATTCTGTTGAGAGTTTTCGAGTCACATATTAAGGCAGAGCTGTGTAGTTACATCAAATTAATTACGTATATATGTAAGTAAATCAATAAGGTCAGATGTAAACTGAAGTTTATTATTAACTTGACCAGTGATATTGAACAATTTCAGTTAGGGTTATTCACGGTGATATACATTTAGCTTTCAATCTCGAAAGTGAAAAATGTCTGTTTTACAACAAGCAATGTCACTTACTTCACAAAGAGCCCATACGACACAACATTAACAATCTTTTTCAAATTGTGCTTCAAGAAGACACTTACTTACAGTAAGGTTGCTTCAAATAATGAATGGAAAGTAAGAAGTTCCAGTGCAAAATGCAAGATATTTCTATCAAAGAACCCCTACGGAGTAGTGAAGGATGATTCCTTCACCTGGGTATTTACTGTACACCTGAATAACACACTATGTTATTATTTGAGAATGTGGCTTAAATTCATCAAATGTCTGACTTCATTTGAAAATCTACGTTCAGAGAATGACAATTATTTTACAATGCACTGGGACTCTTAAAAGATCACTTGATGATACCTTTTTTTTATCACCTCCAAAGTTTTTATCATGTTAACATCCACCTAATTCACGTGAGTTCTATTCTGTTCTTGATTATTTACTCTTTGGCTTTAGGAACTGGAAAGTTCATTGTCACACTTACAAAAGTACGCCACCTATCCCTATCTTGAGCTGGTTCTATCCAGTCGACCTCATTACACCCTATCTCGTCCAGGTTCATTCTAATATTATCCTCCCATCTGCTTCTAGATCTTCCCATTTGGTTTGACAGTCAGTAACCTGAACAAAGTTTTAGACTCTCCCATTTTCACTGCATGTCCTGGCCACCGGAATCTATAAGACTTGATTATTCTTACAATATCTTGTGAGGAGTACAGGGTAAGTAAATCATCATCAAACTTCCGCTCTCCAGTAGCCTCATTCCTTTATAGACTAAATATCTTCCTAACCACCTTGTTTTCAAACAACCTAAACTGGCGATAAAATTATTGTTTTGTATATTCTGAGTTTAACATTACTTGAAAGCAGGCGAGATATCAATAAATTACTGACCAAAGAATAACATGCATTTCCAGACTGTATTATTTTCCTAATCTCCCACATAATAGCGTTATTACTAGTCAGGATTGTTCCTAAACATTTAAACTTATTAACCCTGTCAAATGATTGGCCTAGGTTGTTCCCAGTAATCTCTGTACAAATAATTACAATCTTTGGGATTATATCGTTGTTGTTTTTAATTAACATGTTTTTAAAACTGACATTATTGCGAGTGAATTAGAGAGCTAAAGTTAGATTATAGGCCTATATAAGTATTGAAATTAATATGTTTTACTAAGTTTTGTTTGTAGGCCGGTTTTAGGTTGATGGGAATAATAAATTTATCTTCGGCCTGAGGTGTAAACTGATAATTAAATGGACTAGGTCCTTGGAATGAAACTCGTTGGACCACCCTTGTATAAAACATCACTCTCGAAGTAGAATGTATTGCCGATAATGGAAATAAGAGTTAATCTCAATATAAAATGAGCTAAGGTTCCGGACCCATATTAGTAAATCCCTTAAAATAAAATGTTTGAATTTATCCATACAATACAGGACGAGGTTTATCTTAAAATTCAGTTAAAAAAAATCGCAATTAATTATAAGAATATTGTCGGTGAGTAATCTAAGAAGCTAGGCTATATTTATTTAATTGGTACTTTTAATGTTATGGTTATTGTTGGGTCTAGCTAATTACAAGTAATATTATTTTAGAGGAAACAAATCTATAATATCTTGAAGCAAGGATGGTAAACCCACAGTAATAAACCAAATGTAGAAAACTACCCTAAAGCTCATCCTTGTGGAACCACCTCGTCAATAGCTACCAAGTAGAATAATAATATAGCGTATTTGACGACAAGTACGCCGGTAAAGCTTAAGATGAAAATAAACGAACATTAATATACATTGCATCAATAAATTGAAAGTTAATTTTTGTAATCAATACTATGAATTACATGACAAAATAAAGCTTATTTCTTAAATTGAAGACAATCTTACATAGACTTAAGTCTTTTAGAAAAAAATAACTCATTTTTCATTGAATAATAATTCTTATAACAATTTTTTTTACCTGTTAAGCATGATTTAATTTAGTAAATCATTTACCAAATTTAAAAGCACACGTAAATGGACTAAAAATAGCCCAAGTCAACATTATTGCTTTTCCTAAGGGACAGAGTTTGTAGTAAATCCCAATGTTTGTTCAGATATGTTTTATATAGTTTTTGTGAAAAGCTACAGCTCTAAATCTTTTGTACTAGATCTCAACAACTTTTTTTTTATATGTAATCGGCAATGTTGCTTTAATAGCTTCTATACCTGTTTTGGTGGCCACATGATCTAGGGCGTCATTATCCCTGTAGACTAGACTGCCGATGAGAGGGAGGTTGGGGTTTGAATCCCTGTTGGGCGTATGATAGCTTGGGACAGGTGTCGGTGGGATTTTCGTCCAGCCGTAACACTGTAGTGAGATTTGCGGCTTTATTCCTGCGTTTTGTTTGTATGTAAAGATAGAGGTTTGTTTAACTAAAATTGACGCTCCACTGGCTTGAATGTCCTTGTCTTTATTTACCCTCGCATCAGGCTTAGCTCTAGGGTTTTCCGCCATAAACTCTTATAATGCCAAATTCTGGGGTCGAGGTTAGGTTAGGTCAGGTTAGGCTAGTTTAGATTAGTTTAGATTACGATAGTGGAAAATAATATAACCAAATTAGGTATTTAGACAATTAATGCATTGTCATGAACCAATTTAAGGTCCAGATCAAACTAATATTACAAATATAATTCGTATTGAAACGTAATTAGTTTTACAATTTAAAATGTGCTGAATGCAAATCCCAATGCATTATTTTTTTCAGTTGCAAGCCCCACCGATTGCAAGTCCCAGGTAGCCTTGGTGTACGGAGGGGGGTTCTTTCTAAAGGTTTTTTCCACTCTTCATTCAAGTATAAATGCGGGTACACTTCCTCTAAATTCAACATTTTTCATCTCTAACTCATTAACGTCATTAGTACATACTCGTATGCCTTTAACCTAAACATGAAGTAAGAAACGCTGCTAAAAAAATAAAAAATAATTTTCATATTATTATTCTTTGAACAACGTAACTTAAATCAGTTGACCGATCAAAGTGAGGTTCTGTTTTAACTTGGCCATTTGGCATTTCGTCTGTCAGTCTATTCTCCGGGTCTTTATTCCGCGATATCTTTCAAATGCGTAGACCAAGTTTAACGAAATTTGATAGGGAAATTTTTTGAACCTAGGCCTAACGAGGTATACGTGTACATGGTTCATCAATCTGGCTATTCATTTAAATAAGTCGGCAATGAAATATGTTTCTCATTTAATAGTTCATATCAAATAATTTTAATTTATGATTCTAAGAAATCGATTGAGTACTAAGGTTGATTTTTTTTATGATTAATATGGTGATTGAGGTCTTAAACCATTTGAGCTACGGTTATTTTCTATAAATATAATGTACTATTTAATATAGTATTAATTGGATTTCTCTCAAATTTGATGACAAACAAAAACTTAAAATCCAAGGAGATATTTTTTAACATGAGGTACAAAGAGAACTGTTAATATCGTAACAACGAAAATAACATTATGGGTGAGAGGTATACAGGATGAGAGATATACAGGATGAGAGATATACAGGATGAGAGGCATACAGGGTGAGAGGTATACGTGGTGAGAGGTATACGTGGTGAGAGGTATACGTGGTGAGAGGTATACGTGGTGAGCGGTATACGTGGTGAGCGGTATATAGGGTGAGAGGCATACAGGGTGAGAGGCATACAGGGTGAGAGGTATACAGGGTGAGAGGTATACAGGGTGAGAGGTATACAGGGTGAGGCATAGAGGGTGAGAGGCATAGAGGGTGAGAGGCATAGAGGGTGAGAGGCATAGAGGGTGAGAGGCATAGAGGGTGAGAGGCATACAGGGTGAGAGGCATAGAGGGTGAGAGGCATACAGGGTGAGAGGCATACAGGGTGAGAGGCATACAGGGTGAGAGGCATACAGGGTGAGAGGTATACAGGGTGAGAGGCATACAGGGTGAGAGGCATACAGGATGAGAGGCATACAGGGTGAGAGGCATACGTGGTGAGAGGTATACGTGGTGAGAGGTATACGTGGTGAGAGGTATACGTGGTGAGCGGTATACGGGGTGAGAGGTATACGGGGTGAGAGGTATACAGGGTGAGAGGTATACAGGGTGAGAGGTATACAGGGTGAGAGGCATACAGGGTGAGAGGCATACAGGGTGAGAGGCATACAGGGTGAGAGGTATACAGGGTGAGAGGTATACAGGGTGAGAGGTATACAGGGTGAAGAGGCATACAGGGAGAGAGGTATACAGGGTGAGCGTTATACGTGGTGAGAGGTATACAGGGCGGAAGATATACCATTCACACTACTTGTAGAAGTCCTTGAAATAAAATGTTTTGTAAGAAAAATATAAAAATTGTTTTTTTTAGAAATCAATCAATTGCTATCGAAATAAATTATAGTTTTGTGAAATTTGGTTTTTCCTTTAAATATATTTGAAATTTGAAATTGTTTGGTTTAAATCCATGGTGTATAAGCTTTCATTTAAAAATAATTATTAGAATTGTTGGGATAGAACTCCGGGAATAATAATTGTAGAACGTAATCGCTTTAGCTTTTAAGTATATCATACATAATTTATCGTTGTTTTAAATCAAAATCATTCGTAATACAAATAAACATTTGCAAAATATGGTGTAAATTAACTATTAGATTAATTTTAACATAAACTTATATCCATGAAGACATTATTGTCATTAGGCATAGCGTTATCCTATACGAACAAAATATGCTATGTATGTCATACTTTGATTTCACATTATTTAGAGATTGTCCATAATTATTATATATCACAATATTAAAGATTGTTTGAATTTAGGTCCTCGAAATTCTACAAGAAAAACATTCATAAAAATTAATAAAATTTAATTCTAAAATATGTCAGTATATAAGCCATGACAATCAGAGTCTTAGGGAACATCGTGTTATGATGACTATGGATCAAAATTATCTTTGTTTCCATAACTTTTGGTTGATTTTATTTTCTCCTTTTCAGTAAGGCTGGATTCACACTGCATCGAACATTGTGTTAGCACATGACGGAGCAACTCATGTTTGTGTTATCATGTGTGGAGCTATATTGATTGGGTGTTTTAAAACGGAGTGGCTGCACACTGCATGGAACGGGTGTATACAATTACATCGCATGTCCATTACATCGAATTTTTGGTACAAATACATTGCAGGTCCATCACGTCGTGTTTCCCCCACCTCTCTACACACAGCTAACCTCACTCTGACGTGTAACCAATAGGAATAAAGGGGCATATACATAAAATTACATCGCGTTACAAATACATAGCTTGACCATTACATCACGTTTTGCTAGGATAGTGGGCCAGACTTTCAGCTCAGACTGTAACTTTGAAGATGGGGCTGGTTGTGAGGATAGTGATCCTGACTCTCAATTTGAAGATGGGGCTGGTTGAAAGAATAGTGTAACGTATTCAAAACTTAAATAAACTTCATCATAACCGAGATGCCTAGGCAACTGGATATACAAAACTCCTAAGATAAAACTGTTTATTGGAACAAAATGGATGAAACATTTTGCATTGAGCATGAACCATTATCTTGTATACTATTCTGTAGAGTAGAGTGTGTTGGTTTAATCTGAATATGGTTGATTGTCAAAGCTAGGTTTTCTAGTTTTTTGTTTTGTAGTAGTAAAATATCAATGCAACAGCAGAAGAGAAACAATGTAGACTTACTTTCTGGCGAGTGATGTTGAAAAACATATAATATCTGCGCAATAGAGACCTGCATTGTGCAATTTAAATCTTAAAGACTATCATCACAAATTTTTAATCCGTCTTGTTTTTAAATATTGGGTGAACCCAGATACTTTGTTCGCATTCCTCTTCTTCATGAAGCATCACCAATCACTTGCACAGAAACAAATTTATTTCCTCCTCATTTTCCGCCATTTTGACGAACACAGAAAGTATGAGAGAAGAACATGTTTTATCGTGTTTTGTTCCATCATGTTCATGACCATAGCTACCTTCACACCAATTTGTTCCATTACATAAAAACATTTTTGTTGCGTCGTGAGTTAACGCAGAGTGTTCAATGCAGTGTGCATCCAGCCTTAGCTTTAAGGTCGTTGCTTTTATTTTGAATTATTATAAATTGACTTTATTAAAGATATATTTAAAACACGTGTTAGTTAAGCCTGAAACCTATAAAAATAAAATCGATTTGTCCACAGATTAACTTAAGTATTTAAATATTGTCCCGAGAACAGGACTAGAAAAACATGCTAAAATAACCCTGTTGAAATTGAACCACGGCTTAGGGACTTTCATAAAAGGCATCACCGCATCGCCTTGTTTAGGGAGTGGATTTGACATAATGAGACCTGTTATAATCCAAGGGCGGGAAAATGGGGGAGGGGAATATCTTCAGCTAACCATGGCGTCACAATCAATAGAGTAATACCATACATTGTTTTTTTTATTTGTATGTACAATAAAGTACAACAAACTGTTGTATTATTTAATTATCACTCGAGTTATTTGTTACTGAATGCATTTTTGAGGATCTCGAGTGATTTTTTCTGCTAAGTTAAATGATAAAAACAATTCGGGATGGCTTTGAATATACTCAGGAATACATCTTCCTGAAAGGATATTTTGGTCCTATAATTTAAATCTACTCAGTGCATGAAGGTATTGGTTCAGTCACACTCACGTAATATGTCATACTAACAGATTTTTTTAAAACAAATACTGATATTCTGTGGTTTTGTTTTAGCACACATTTCTTGCACTATTAAGTTTTTATTTTATCGGCGTTTATTAATGTATTATTTTGGGAAAAGGGCTGCCCGGATTAAATGAAGTCCGGTTTAGTAAGGCCTGGATTAATGAGATTATACTGTACAGTTTAAAAGAGCTCTGCTTACTCTGGTAACAAGCCACACTCCTTATACATAGCTTCATTTAATCCTAACCCCAAATTATTTGAAGCTCCATATCTGCATTCCCTTGTCGTACGTGTACCTAGTTCCTTGTCAACCAATCCTCTGAAGCTATGATAACCTC
The DNA here is from genome assembly GCA_901482245.1 of Timema douglasi. NCBI lineage: Eukaryota > Metazoa > Arthropoda > Insecta > Phasmatodea > Timematidae > Timema > Timema douglasi. Next base: position 65,226 of record CABEEJ010004286.1, read on the forward strand.
TTCAACTCTGACACAAGTTTCCGTGCTCAAATGATGCTACTTATCAATACCGAATTTCTGTGACTTACATAAAGAGCGGTAACTCCACATTTAATACATATGTGATGCATATTACCAGAAATATAGCACACAGGCCAATCAACATATTACATATCGTACAAATTTTGTTTTATAAAACCAATTAATCCCCGTGTACAATCCAGAAGGTCCAAAGGATAAGGATTGTATTCACGATAACAAACGTCACCTTAAAATAAACTTTCCTTCTTTGTTACTTACAACCTATCATTATTGGGCATTTCAAAGGTTCAATCAAAGTTTTAACTTTCTCATTTAAGATTTAAAATTATTTAGTTAAACCATAATTCTAAGATCTCTCTACAGTTGATATTTAAATAACCATCCGGTTGTAAGGGACTAAATAATCCTAAATATATTAGTAACAGTCTTAAACACGCTGGCGAGAAAGAGGAATAAATAAACGTTTGCAATTACAAAAAAACAAAAACAAAAAAAAACACGAAGTTTAACAATAACATTATGATAATCAACCGATTCCAAAACATTCAATGACAGCCAAACTCGACACTGTACCCAGTATTACGAAACAGAAAAAGGCATAAGGTCTTTAAATACTACAATTGCTACGACCATTTATGAACAAACCTTCGATTTTCTAAAAAAAACCTACAGTCGTTTCCACAAATTTATGTTGAGGTGGACCGAACTTTCTCTGACTGACGGCTATAAATCCAGTGCCCGGATTTTTTAAATTAAATTTTTTTTGTCTCATCTCAGACAAACTCTGTTCATGAACCCTTAATTTTTTTTATCACTGCGTTTCTCTACATGTTCTGGCTATACGCATTTAATGAAAATTAATAAAATGGGGTAGAAAATGAGGAAGGAAGGATTTTATAGTTAATTTACCTGGATTTTTGTGGAAGGAGATTGAGAAACTATTTATAAATAAAACTCAATAGACTCGATTGGAACTCGAACCACAATCTCACCATATTCAGCAGGCTAGTCAAACACCATAGTGTCACCTTGGACTAATCAACCACTGAATCGCTTTCCTAGTTGTTGACATGCATGTTTTATAAATATACATTTTTTTATAGTTTTAATTTTTTTTTGTTAAATTTTAAAATTTTGACTCAACATTAATAGATAATTTATAGGAATTTATATTGAATCGTATCGATGATTTCTTATGTTCATGATTACTAATTAAACATAATATTATTAACCAAACGCGGCAGTAGGCCTAAAATCATTTGGCCTAAAGGCATTTGGCCTAAAAATGAAACCAAAAGTCATTTGGCCTAAAGTCATTTGG
>CABEEJ010004287.1:31429-59608 GCA_901482245.1 Timema douglasi
CCCCCCCCCCTTGGAATAGATATTCCCCCCTCCCTTTGATATTCTCCTTTATAAAGATGAACGCTGGCCTTGCATTAAACTTTAAATAGTTTCCAGGTGCATCTGATTTTCTACATTTTTACCAAGTAGTACCACTACAAATAGCTAAAATAAAAATTGAGAGAAGACTTCTTCAAATAAATTCTATAACAGTCTAATTTTAAAAAGATTTTCATACAAGTACCATTTCAAAATATAGCTTCGAGGGACATCAAATTTTCAAACATCTCCTGGGAAAAAGGGGGGAACGGGTGGGGGGCCTTCAAAATCTTCTAATATTCGCTAAGTGCACCTCCCCCACCTCCTCCACCCCTAACTTGGCCCTTTCAGTTTATGTGGTCAGGTTTTGCGCTAACTCTAGGCTAACATATACTGTCACAGATAGTTTCTCCAGGTCGAGAGATTAAACTGACGCTCTTGGTTGACGTGCAAGGTCATGTCGTCAACAGCCGACTGTTTTCACCGTCTAGATGGCCGCACTTGGATTAAATAGACAGATAAACTAAAAGTTGTGATAGTGAAATAGGGGTGTACAAGGTTCACCTTTTCAATTCAAAGCAAATTTTAATCGAATTTATAAAATATTCTTGGAACCGAATCAAAGTTTCAATATTTTTTTGCTAGTTCTTTTATGGTTTGAAACATTATATTGTGGTTCTGAAGCTGTGGATCCAGTATGAACCATCTGAGACCCTTCCCTGAGGTCCATGTCTTAGTGGTAGAGAACACAGATTAGGAAACCAAGGAGACGATTATACAACATGGTAGATCAATGTTTTATTTAAGAACGAGCACATAAGAGTGTATATAAATAGTCTGTCATTGTTATATATCTACATTAGTCAGTACAAATAAGTTATACGAGACAAACTGTCCCACACCGACTGAATACAAATATTATTATTGTTGTTATTATTGTTATTATTATTATTATTATTATTATTATTATTATTATTATTATTATTATTATTATTATTATTAGCACTGTGTCTTACTACCCGTTCGGATTATACGCACTTACACTAATGTGTAATGGTAGGGTGATTGTGAGATGAAATGGAGGACCTACAGTTTAATGTCTTGTCAGAGGTGAAGGAAGTGTTTGGTAATCAGATAAATCTGTGCCGGGACCGAGGATTGAACCCCGGCCGCCAGCACAGACGTCCGACACCTTACCCCTAGACCGCCAGCTCACCTGAATACAAATAAACAGTTTGATACGGAGAGATTAAACAGCGTACTAAATTTTAAGTTAAATGGCCGTCTAGCTTGAAAGGCTAAATTAGTAGATGGAAACGTAACTTCTCAGAGAGTGAACTAGCTCTACACCATCACAATAATTAGTAGCCTTGTCCGACATAGTGGGGTAAGTCCGCACAACATTAAATAATGGGGAGTGTCCCAGATAAATAAGAACTAACTAGTAGGGTGTTGGGTGCAAACATGGTTTCCCTTGGAGAGCCACAATTTTACCTACACAGGGCAGGTCCAAGCGCTCTTTATGATGTTACCTCTTGTTATAATGGTCACAGATCAAGCCGAATAGACACATTGTATGATTCTTGAACTCTCTAGCACACAACCAAGACTAGATTGAGAGATGGTATGTAAACATCCGCTGGCTCACAGAGCGCTCCATAGGTTGCAATCAAGACAGGCCAAGGCACAAACACTGGGAGGAAATATCGACCGATACAATACAAGAATCGTCAGAAACGGTGTCAAGCAGCTGTAGCGCTGTAGTTTTAGAGGTGTAGACATTGTTTGGGCTGGGTCAAATCAAGACGGAGTGAATAGTGGTTCGGCACCAGGTGACATTGAAGAGGGGTGCTAGCTCGAGTCGGGCCATGTTAAGTCGTCTGCGGCAAACTATTTCAGTTACGGTGACCTGGCGGTCTAGGGGTAAGGTGTCAGACTTCTGTGCTGGCGGCCGGGGTTCAATCCTCGGTCCCGGCAAAGATTTATCTGATTACCAAAACCTTCCTTCATCTCTGACAAGACATCTTGTGAATGTGGGGAATGCCAGGCCTCCACCGTGGTTCGGATTCCACGTTAAACTATAGGTCCTCCATTTCGTCTCACAATCACCCTACCATTACACATTAGCGTAAGTGCGTATAGCCCGAACGGGTAGTAAGACGCGGTGCTAATAATAATAATAATAATAATATTTCAGTTACTTCTTGTAATATTTCTTGGTGTCGAGCGTGCTTGTAGGTGCGGGGTGAACGCTTCTAGCCCGGCACAGTTCCATAAATAACTTAATGCGCTAAAATTACCTGGAAAAGGTTTTATTACACACATCTTTAAAACAAATTACATCCATTACTGTTTCCAGTCTGTGGTCAGTTTTTTATTCAAGCCATATATTTCCCACTACCCAGCTTGCCACAGCTTAATATACGTTATAATATAACTTAAGACAAGGACAAGCACAACATCCAGTCCCCGGCCAGTAATTCATCACTGTGAAAGGGTAAACCCACATTTCACCAACGACACATTTTTTTGGCCGTGCCAGGAATCGAACCTGGGACCCTTAACTCAGTATACAGGCATGCTAACGATTGAGCTAAAGTGTCAGACAAAATTTTATAATATTAACTTTCATTTTATTTTGATAAATCAAGTTATTATCACAACATGCAATTCAATTACTTGAGGTTTTTTCATAATGATATTAATTTCTAATGTATGTGACAGCTTAGAGTGGCAATAATTGAACATAAATACTGTGGAGCCCCGGTTATCCGTTACTCACGGGAATGGGACATGGTCATAACACACACAAAAAACAAGTAAAAACATGAAGTATTATGGTTTTCTAAAATATATTAAAGAGGTTATCTTTTACATAGTCTACAATTTAACTTAGGAAAGATAAAAATAAATATTTGATCAGAAAACATTAAATTTATTGCTGGTGAAAAAAAGTCTGTAATATTTTTCTGTTTTAAAAACCGACAGCCTAGTCCTGTATGTAAAAGATAAATAAACTCTTAAATGGTTTTATAACAAAAGTTGAGGTTAGGGGCTTGTCTGGGCGATGGACCAGTTCCCATAGCCTTGAGTTTAAGGGTTACATATTTCTTTGTTGAGGGGTTGAGCACAATATATCAACTTTGTTGTCCAGAATGTCTCAAGTCCAGTGGCAAGCCCTTTGATCCCTTTGCAACAAGACATCGTTATCTTACCTGCAGACAAAGGGTCAATGACCGTTGTTAAGAACCGCCAGGACTACATCATTGAAACTGAGAGGCAACTATCTGACACGCAAACTTACACCCATTTAAATCAGGACCCTACCGATAATTACAACAAACAACTACAACAGATTATTCAACAAGAATCGCAACATCAAGATCTTAACCCTCCAGAAACCAGCCACACCACAGTTTTACCAACTTCCGAAGATCCACCAGGGAACATTCCCTCCTCCGGGCCGACCAATCGTATCAGGATGTGGCTCACCCACAGAACGTGAATTGGGGAGGATGATGACATATCTTGCTAAACTTACGACTTTTAGAGAAGCCATTGAAGCAGCTGTAGATATCGTAAAATAAAACAAAACAATACAGTCGGCAAGGTGGCTCAAACTATATATACCTAAGATAATAAACATCTCTCCAGCAGACATTTCCTATTGGCTGAACCAGCCACAAGGACAAGTGACAACTTACAACTCTTTCACCCTGCGCAAATATTGTCTTCTTGGTCAGAGCGTCGTTCAGGAGGTCTTTCGTCACATCCAAGATGGCCGCTATCCTCTGAACCAAGGACTGGTCGGGAATCTCACAAGTGTCCATGTTCGCTGGTCAACAGAAAGAGCACTCGTGGTATTCGGGGCAGATAACTAGTGATTGTGCCAGTTGATCATTTATCGAGTATAACTTAGTAGTGAGCTTATAGGATTAATTTTTGTGGACCCCAAGCCACTGATACCTTGTGTGCTTGCACTTGATGTCACCTATCATCACAGTTCCTCCGTCAACAGCAGACGGAAATAAAGGGGATCCACTCTCAGTAGGCTCAATAAAACACTCTAAGCTAGACTCAACCCTGGTCAAGATCGTGCAGAGGCGGAGCGGGATTGTTTGGAAATGGTCAGGCACTTGATTTTCTGAGGAGGGGGTTAAAGAAGCTTGTGCCCCCCCACCCCTCCCTCAAACCACCAAAAGTAAGAGACCTTAAGAGGCACAGCCCTTGGTTTTTAAAGTGTCAGTTGAGGTAACAAAGTTTTGTTTCCTTAGCTTACTACCAGTTAAAGTTATACGCTTACGCACTAATTAAATAACTATGTTAGGAATGAGATAAGTTGAATTTGAAGGAAGTGTACTAACATTTTCATGCCAGGAGAGTGGAAAACCATTTAGTAAAGAAACCCCCTCAGAACAGGATTCTAGCCCTGATCTTATCGCCACTGTCAGTTCAGTTTATTGCGAGGGTAACGCCTTAGACCGTTTAGTCATTAGAGAGTTAACATTAAGTCAGTGTCTCTGTGCTTACAGAACAAGGGACCCTCCCTCGTACTTTGGTTCGAATCTCACTTGAGTGAAGGGAACGAAAGAAGGTTAGTCATGGGGTAATGCTCCCCACAAAGACGTGGACTCACCCACAACCGTCGCCTTGTATGCATTGTTTCCAAGATGGAGGATGGCAGACAGAAGTTTGAAGATTTCTCTGATTTCCTCTTCAGAGAAGTTGAGCACCTTCATGGCCGACGTGATGTTCCCAAAGTCTGCTGTGTCGTTGCGACCTTCGCAGGTCAAACTGTTTCCCTTTAAGAAGACGACAAGCCCTCTAAATTATTATTACTTCCGAAATAGCCACACTGCGATAATATCGATTGAAGGGAAAACCTACCAACAGCAATAAACGTTGTAAGATTGTTTGAGGAATACAAGCCATTTAAACAGGTAGCCATACTAGCAGGACATGTTGTTGACATGTTTACTGTGCACTACTTGTAGTCTGATGCTTGTTACTCACCCCGTGAGGTACTTGTAGTCTGATGCTTGTTACTCACCCTGTGAGGTACAAGTAGACTGATGCTTGTTACTCACCCCTGTGAGGTACTTGTAGTCTGATGATTGTTACTCACCCTCATGAGGTACTTGTAGTCTGATAAGATCTTTACATTTATAACAAAACAGTGATCTTTTACAAGTGTTGGCAACCCAAAACCTAAACATATGATTTTCGAACTGTCATCCGGGTAAAAATCTATCGTGAACGGAATATACCAGTAGTCCTCAATCTACTTGCGATACTACCATTATTACTCAAGCTACTACTCACCAAAGTATTCACCCTCCTCCTCCTGCTGCTCCATCTCCTCCTCGAGCTGTCTCGTCAGTTCTTCAATCTTTCTCTCAGCCTCTGTGGGCCCCATGGGCCGTGGAGGAGTAACGTTGTATGGTAGCAGCGTCTTGCCCATTAGTGACTTGCCGGGGGGCTCTGGACTCGGAGCGCGGACCATCCCGACGTTAACAGCGTTGGCAATCCCCGAGGAGGTCCCCCTCTGGTAGCTAGTGGCTAGCTGCACCGGTGCCATCTGCGACTTCTTCCCCGACATCACGACATAGTCCCCCGTCCCAACCGGGGTCGCGTGATAATAGTTAGGGTGGACTGGAGGTTTACCGGGACTTGCACTCCCACTGCGGGAGTCCCCCTGACTCTGAGAGCTAGTTCTCTGCGCCTCTTGATAAGGAGGGGACTTACAGGATGGAGGAATGTAGGGCTCAATCGGTTTTAAAGGGACCTTAGTTGGAATGTTCTTGTGGGGAGTTGTGTTACCAGGATACGGGGGTGGGGGTGGGAGATTGGTTCTAGGAGACACCGGTTGGGGTGACTGTGTGGGCACCCCGGGATGAAAATATACACCATGGTGAACACTACCACCACGATTTTCCCCATGGACAGCCACTTGGGGCCCCGGTCTCGGAGCCTCGTAGTTCCCCCCTGGTGATTTGGAATTGGCCCCATGTAGGTCCTGGATGTTTTCATAAACAGGTGGAGCCTCATAGGGTGGATGATCTTTAGAAATCTGATTTGAAGGATACTTAGCCCCCACCGGGACCTGTGGCTGGGCCTTGCGATAGCTCGACTCAAACTGTGCCGTGTCCACAAGGCTGGAATGTCTGGTCTCCTGCTGCGGCAGTTGGTGGTAATATGGGGGCTGGGGTGTAGTCCTGCCATAGTAGTCTATATTCTCATAAAGTGGCGAGTATCCGGGGGGCGCGCCCACCACACTGGACCGGGGACTATTGGAATGTTGCGAGTCTTTACTAGAGCCACTCAAGCTTTGAGTGGGGCTCGGAGCCCCAGGTTTGATGGAATACGTACCGTTGTGTGTCCTCACCATGTTCGGCCCTTCCATCACCTTAGTGTTCCCCACCAGGGCGATGGTCTCCACTTGTTTAGGAGTGGCAAACTTGGAGGCGGCTATTATGTTACCCCGCTCGTATATCTTGTAATCTGGAGGAGGTTGCATCTTGGGGGCTCCACCATCCACCACAAAGCTCTCGATAGCACCAACACTCCGCGGCTGTTGTTGTCTGTAAGCCGCGCTCTTCTCTTGACCGATTCTGACGGGCGAGGCGATGTTACTGGCGGGTAGACTTCTGGAGCCCCCGGTCATCGCTTCGTATCCCGGTGTGGTCGAGTCGGCAGACACGGCCGAGCTGGACAAGGATCTGGCCGGGTTGTCCGTCTTGGGGATGATGCGACCGTAGCCATACTCCGTGACCCCGGCGACCCTGTGTGTCGACCTGTCACTTGGGGACTCGTTGATACGCACATTATTCATTTTGTTGGTGAAAGAATCCATGTTCTTGCAGTTGAAGTGATGGGGCGGGAGTTTGACAGCTCGGCTGTCTATATTGTGACTACTATACAAAGGGGGGATTTCAAATAAATCTAGGTCCTTGAAAATTCTTGACGCATCTTCGGCGATGTCATCGTCGTAATTGTCCATTGTTCGGCCATCGATTGACGATTCATTTAAATACTACAAGGATCTGATTTAAGGTCAAGAAGTTAATTTATCCGAACTAAGACTCTTAAACGTAAAAAGAGCAGATGTCAAATCAAATAAACATGACAGATTCACTTTCGCTTGGATGTAAACATATTATAAACAAACACAAAATTGTAAATAGTTCCACCACCAAATGCACCGTACCCACCTGCTGCCGCAATACCTAACATGTAACGTTATTCCGATAAATAAAATAGATCTTATAATTACTGTGCGGAGTAATATATTATAAAACCGTTAACAAAAAGTTGTTTTTCTATCTTATTGTTTAAAAAAATGTATATTTAAATCTTAACAGTAATTTTTCTTTAGGAGCAAATTTGTTTTAGAAAAATCAATTTACTTAATAAAATACGGAAGTAATATTAAAAGTGATAAAATCGTTCCTCTATCTCCAAATGCTAGCGCTAGTGTAGGAGAAAAGGTGTTAATATGGACCAATTTTAAATCAGTAGTGTTGACAAAATATATTACTATAAAACATTTAGAGTTTTTAGTATGAAAGATTAGACAAATCAAAGAGCATTTTTTTTCCAAATAGACGTAAAAAAGGGTCTTAGAAAATGGGGCAGTAATATGAAACAGGAATTATAAAAAAAGAAATAATCCTTTATTTTATTGTGAAGCTGTTAATTTAAATCATTGAATTACCTTTTATTAAATTTTACAAGAAAATTTTGTATTTCCACTTTAAAATGATTATTTCCATATTCAATAAAAAAAATATATTAAATAAAATCTTAGGTCTAAGAACAGAAGTCACAAGTAAAATATAGCTTTTAAACCCACTGCACAAGACGTGAGCCCATCCCTGGCAGGCTACGCATTGAACCCGAAGCTCTACAGTTTTGGACTTTGTGAATTTTTCTGTACAAAATGGAAATTTTTGCGGCGGTTTTGAAAGGATGTGTGTGTCACTGTAGAATAAAAACTTGTTTTGTAACATTAATAGTATGCTAATCTCGATAGTTACCGTAACAAATGAACAAGTAAATCAAATTGCATTAAGTGCAAACATCTGGTAAAACATGTTCGTTCGTAATCAGATTGTTAGCCTCGTGTGGCATATGTAAAAAAGTGGTTGGAGAAATACAAGTGTTATTGGCATGTGCCAAAATTTGCCAAAAACGCTACCTAACATAAAAAGTGTGAAAAAATTACAGAAAAAGGGTTTAGAATATCAATTCGAGTAGAAACAAACATTATATGGACTGAATTAGCCCAAACAAAAATGCAGGTTAACTCAGTTAAAGACTCTCAAATTGATCTTGACAAATAATTTAGATAATGATAATGTGGCATTAAATCTACTCAAATCCATAGCAAATGATGTTCGAAAAATGAACGATTCCTTGAACTGCTTGACAACACGAATTTATAAGGCCAATGATGACATAACCAAGCTCAACAATGAAATGGCTTCTTTAAAAATAATAAATTACCAGGCACAAAAAAAAATCCTAGAAATCCACAATAGTCTAGAACAAACAATGTAGAAATTGATGATATTACTGAAACAAATGGCTAAAATATCCTAACAATAATTAGATACCTCACCAGCTGCCAAAGTAGGCGTTAATATATCTCAAAACTATGTCGACGCTTCTCATAGAGTATCCAAAGTAAAAAGACTTGAACCAAATAATATTACTTCTAGACCGAGAAGCATAATAGTCAAATTCACAAATAAACATTTAAAAAAGAGGAAATTATTGATGTCCTTAAACTAAGAAAAGCACTGACAGCAGAAATGATTGGCTTGCCAGGACCCCCTAACATTATTTACGTTAATCAACATCTTGCTACCCAGGTGAAAATATTATCTCTAGCCGGTAGAAGATTAAAGAAAGAAAAGGGTTATCTCTTCTGTTGAGTAAGAGAAACTGACATCCTACTGCGGAAAACTCAAACAAGTAATATTATCTTTATAAATACTGAAGAAGATAACAGGGTACTCTGAAGTCAATCTTTCCTACCTATACAGTGCATCAACAAGGTTATGTTACAAATGTTGTAAGTGCTACAATTCCATTCTCAATGGTCAGAATCTAATTAGTGTCATTATGAGGTTTCAAGTTTCTTGATAATCAAGGTAGGCCTACATCAAGGCAGAAAACTAACATAGCATAAGTGGATATATTAAAAGTGGGGAATGTGCATACGTTTGATTTATTTTATTTACTTCTTATTTAATTGCCCTTAAAAAATACATCTAGCTTTAAATTTCATAAGGTAAGATCTATTGATTAAAAATCTAACAATAATACCCTTAATACTATTATATCAATAAATATTTTAATAAGTTGAATCAACCCTATTTCGGGGTTTGTTTGATAAGTTTTATAGTGGTGCCTAACTCAGCTGAAGGTTGATTTTGTTGGTCAGTTGGCCTTACTGTGTACGATACTTTTAGTGTTTGTTCTAACATGGATGTATTTATAACCTTCATGTATAATTCATTCATGACTCATAGCTTGTACTTTATGTAAATGAGACTCTGTAACCAATAAACCGTTTTATGAAAGTTAATTTGTATGTTATATAATATAACATGGCGAGGACGGAAGTGTTGCTGTGAATTATCTGTGATTCAAATTTGTGGATACGACTATCTCGTCCTGTAAAGAAGCAGTTATTAAAATTGAGTTTCATAAACCAAAGTCACTTAATCTTGCCGTAGGCTTGACGAAGAATGTCTATGAATTCCTGGAAGAAGTCTTGGAATATTTTGAGGCGACAGAGAGTGGAACAAAATCTGTGGGCGTGCAAATAGCCAGGCAAAAAAACCTATTAGAACGAGATGCTGTCCAACTCTATAAAACCTTAACCCCCATCAAGCCTGAAGAAGAAAGAGTGAATGGTATATTGTCTGTTCTTGAATCTCACTGTTTTCCGAAGAAAAATGAAACCATACCTGTGTTCAATTTCTTTAACAGGTGTAGCATGTCAGTTATATATGAAATCTACAATTAAAATTCCACTAAGTCAATTAAAACAAGATAACAAGTACTAATCTATTCCAATACGATATGGCAGGTGTTGACTCACTGTGAATTGATGTTGCTGGGAAACGCCTAAGCTTCGAGGAAAATTGCCCCAGCAGACGATACCGTCACCGCGAGCATTTTCACGTCCTGATCGAAGGGCACACACCAAAGAAAAGAAAGATAATTGTTTCTGCTCACCACACCTTCTGACAGTGTTGCTGAGAAAGCGGAGTAATTCTACAACTCTAACCCCCCCTTCACACCTTAGATATCAAAATGTAGTCCAAATCTGAGCCAGTTCTGTTGCTATATAACGGATTCCCTGTAAATCGCATTTTTGTATTTCATTGTAATTATTCACCGAAGGAAGAACTACTTCGTAAAACTTTAGCACCGAAGACCATAGATCAAAGTTTTCCGAAGGCTACTGGTAACCATGATGTGTCAGGCGTTGGACTTACGCCACGTCGCAGGGGAAGTATCTTCTGAGACTTTAAGTATCTGCAGTTTCTGTTTAAAATTTATATTAGATTCTAAACTCCGTTTATATGTCTATCAGACATAGTTCCATGTATCAGAATGTCTTGTATTAATTTCTATGTCGATTGGACATTGATTATCGTGTCAGAACATCTGACGTCGCTTTCTCTGTTCATCAGACATAGTTTCATGTATTAGAATGTCTTTCTTCATTTTCTATGTCGATTAAACGTTGTGTACTGTATTAGAGTGTCTAAGTTATTTTCTATGTCCCTCAGACACCAGTTTTAATGTCAGAGAGTCTAACATTATTTTATATGTCCATCAGACATGGTTTCTTTAGTTAGAATGTCTAACTTTATTTTCATTGGCCATCTGTGCCGAGCTAATCAAGATTATCTCGCACAAGTGAATGGTTACCTAACCTCATGAAGAAATATCAAATACTCATTAACTTTAGCCCCTTTTAGAGGCCCCATGTTCACACCCACCGATTATTATCTTCCTTGATCTTCAATGGGAATCTACGATTTACTATCCTAAATTACTCTTCCATGGAAGAATCGTAATATCCGACCTTATGTTTATTTATCCCCTCTCTTTTTCATAGTTGATCGCGCAGGCGCAGTTTGCCTGAACTGGGCCGGGCTCGACTCTCTGCTTCGTCTCTCTAGACTAGAACAGTTTTAGTCCCGGCTTCGGAGCCTTCCGATATAGTTACAACAAGAAATAGTGACGAGTCAACGTTTTCAACACAGATAGTCGCTGCCCTAGTCGGACGCTATGGCGTCCAGTGGACGGCAACCTCGGGCTCGCCGCAGCTAGCCCCCCGCCGCATTAGACTCGATTTCCTTCAGTCTACTAAAGCGGATAGATTGCTAGTGGAACCTAATCTGGTGCAGATGGTTCTTAGCTGGTACGCTTGGACTCTTCTACGCCTGGAAATATTGCTGGTGGTCTACGCCCTGTACCTTGGTGCTATTCCTCGTCGGCTCTACGTCAAGTACCTGTCTGGTTCGCACCAACTAGTCTACACCTGGTACCCTGTTGGTACTCCTCGTCGGCTCTGCATAGAGTACCTGGCTGGTACTCACCTGCTCGTCAACACCATGGTACTGTGCTGGTTTATCACCGACCTAATTAGTCAACGCTCGTGTGGAGTGCGCTAAAATGATCACTTGAAGGTTACGCTGCATTCAGAGCATGAGGCGTGGTATAGAAAGAGATATCGTGTGTATTTATTATGCGTGCTAGTCGAAGGTTTGCGACTAGCTAGGCCCGCTAGTGTTGTGCCCTTAGTCTTTTATTATGTGTTCGTATCAAGTGTTTAAGTTATTAAAGCTCACTTTGTGCTAATTGTCAGAGTAAAAAGGGCGTTGCGTAGGGAACCTCCTAAATGTGGGCTTGCTCTTATTGCCTAGCAAGGTTCTCAGGTTTATATAATTAAACTTACCCTCATCAGTGAGGCCTGGGTTATATATGTATATGTAATTTTATTCTTTTTTAGGTTTAGGAGTTAGATAGCTATTAGCTTAGTAGCATGGTTGCAATGGTTATAGGTTCAACGCCAGGTGGCGTTAGATAGAATTATTTGTATAACGTTAATGCGTTTGGGAAACTTAGGGTTTTATCAAGAGGATAATGTATGTGAACAGCCGCCTGCTATCATTGGGAGCGCCCGATACTGATTAACGACCTAATTAGGTCTGCCGTCATTGCCATTAGACCCACTTTACTGTTGTTCTGGGGGTCACTTTATAGTCACTCTTATTGAATGAGACATGTTGGTGTTTGGCCGTTTTGGCCTGCGACTTTCTCTAATATTCATTCACCTTAAGTGGAATTCTAAGCTGCTTTCTCGTGGGCTTGTAAACCTTGTTAGTGTATACTCTACCGAACAAAATTTGATCTTATTATTGGAGTTGTTTAGCCACTTCTATCGCGCGGGCTCCCAATTGTGATGTTTAAGTTACGCGATATTGGATAGTGAAGGGCTCCCTTGGGCAGAGGGGTAGGTTGTTCACTACGTGCCCTAATATCTCAGAAGGCCGAACAGGAGCGTTAGGGTGCGTACTAATGATATTTTGGGAATGCTTAGTATGTGTGGCTTTTAGCCCTCTTACCAAATAGACAACCAAGATCTTGTAATCTGCTATCATATGCCATTTATATGTTTGCTGTCCTTTGTTAATAAAATTGTTTGCTATTGTTATAATTCTGTTATGAATACTTGTACCCCTCCCCTTATTTATTCCCATAAGGTAGGGTGCACATCAGATATCGTTTCTTTATTTAGAATGTCTAACTTTATTTTTTTGTCCATCAGAAATGATTTATTTCGTTGGAATGTCTGGCGTTATTTCCTATGTCCATCAGACATAATTTCTTGAATCAGATAGTCTGATGGTTATTTCCCTATGCCCATAAGGCATAGTTTAAATACGAGGGCTCTATGCTCTACATATGTATAGAACCAGGGGATTGTATATACCGAGTCCATGAATTTGATTACCTTTTCTAAGTCCTTAAGACATTGTTATATGTTTATGACACCGTAAATTGTATGATCACGTTTAAGATCTCTTTATGGCTACAATCAGATCATCTAACACTTTCTCCTTGGACCTAGTTAGGTCAGTGACTGATTACAGTCACGATTACACCCTTTTTGTGTAGCTATTTAAGGTGCGCAGCCTATGATAGCACTATTAGATTGAAGTAGTGGCCCTGGGGGAATACTTTGTTCCGGCCCCTTTAGGCGTCATATGTATCTAAGTGCTCAAAGATAGTTTTACTAGCTAGTGTATGCCCTTGTATTGGCTAAATGTATACATTTACTATGGATTGTTCTGGCATTACTCATTAGGAAATGACCGACCATATTAAAATATTGTGTAGATGCCTGATTGTTAGCCATCTATTATATGTAAAATGGAAGCTCCTCTTATAAGATATTATTCTTAGGTTTTCCGTAACTCTCCATGAGGTTTAATACAAGCTAGCTAGCTTAGTAACTCTAAAAATATAGGATTTGATGCTATCTTTCTATTTTAAATTGTCACTACCATTCATGATTAGACCTCTCAGGTATTAGTCTGGCTAGGTTGTCTTTCTGTATATTGCATAGAACTGTTGTTACTGTTGCCTAGTTGTGGAAAACGCTCCTACGTTCGAGTAATGTAACATTACATTGCATAATGTTACAATAGGACACAACCCATGCTGATATTTACGCATAACTCTCTGCAATTCATACTACCCGCTCCAAATATACCGACACTAATATAATCCCTACAATAGTAATCTTCTCTATTGTAGTTCACGTAGGTTGGTACGACATAATAAATCAATTCTGAACAATTATTCTTTCTACATAATCAATTTCAACATGATAAAACTGTTCGTGTACTTACCGATTGAATCTTCTGAAACTAGCAACCACCAAGACTGGCCTACGCCTACCATCCTAGATTGACGAGTTGGCCGTGCGAGCTACGATGTTCCAACAAGATGTAGTCCACTCCGTCCTGTTCTACTAACATGTAATGGGCCGGCCAATATTGGACACGACTAGAGAAAGACTATTCACCTATGCACCTGCCCTCTGATGGTAGAAAGATAAACTACTTTCATAACATCAGGTGATTGAAGAAATGAGTTGGATGTCTGATGGAGCCTTGTCAACAAATTGCCTACGTGATTTTCCTAAGCCACATTGACGTCATCGAGCGTGTGTTCGGTTCTCCCACCTTGATTCTATTGCGACGAAACCCACTATATATTGTGATGTGTGTGTGTATGCCAAAATGACTATTTTATTACATCGCTTAACCGAGTAATATTGTCCTGGACCTAGACAATGTCAGGATAAAATATTTATATATTATATCTTCATCAGAATCGTAACTATGGCGATTTACTTATTGGACTCTGATTTAATTTTAACTCTTAGAGTCAGCCAAGTTAGACATGGTAAATTTTCTATTATCTAAATCTATTGATTTTTACCTTATCGTTATATTTTAAATCGGGCTCTATATATTGTCTGTTGCCACTTGGGCGCTAGAGTTTTTTCTAGTATTACATCTTTAGATAGCCACAATTGTTTATTGACTTGGAGTTGAACGAGTTAACGGTAAATTGTTTTGATATTGTGGATAATAGTAATTATTTTGTAAACTTCAACATATCTCAGTTTGATTAATGAGACCTTGTAAAGTTTTCGACTCTGTTGTTATTGTTTTGAATAAACCGTTCACGTTGTTGCTTTTAAATATTGCTAATAATTTCCCTTGTCACTTGTTCCATAGCTTACTCTCGTTACCTTTTATCTTATTTAAGGTCTAGAGCTCTAACCGAGGAAAAGCGTCTCAGAGATACCAGTGATGAATATCGATGATGAACCAGTGACGCCTGGAATACCGGCTAGGGGAGAAGGAAAGTAAGTGGATTCATATGAGACGTCGGAAGTTGTTCCTTACTCGAAGAGCTCTGCTCGCTTGGAAACAAGTATGATGCTGGGCTGGAGCTATCGAGTACTCCAGGAATGTCGACTGACCACAGTAGGAAGTGACCAGAGAGGAAAAAGAAAATGAGACTCTCTACAAGGAAGATATAAAACTGTTTGTGCAGACGATGGCACTAGGTATGTTAGGTTAAGTTATATTTAAGTCCAGAGCAGACATATCAGAAGGGGTGAAAAAGTATAGAGTCAAAATAACTTTAATGGGGAAAGAGGGACAAGTATAGCTATAGGTTATCATAAATTAAATAATGGTATTTATATATAGTAAACTGAGCTGCTAACAGGCACAGGTCAAAGTAAATAGGTAATGATCAATAACAGGACAAATAGTTTTAGTTGTAGTATATGTTTATATTCCAGTAAGTTTATGTGTTGAGTTTGTAGATTAATTATATAGAAGGCATATTATAATATGAACAGAGCAGAAAATATCCTGATTTATAGTAAAACTAGCTATTACCCGTCACAGCTTCACCCGCTTTAATTGATAAAAACTTTTAATTTTTAATTACACTTAAAAAAAATTAAATTTAATAATTGATAACTTAAATAATATATATATTTCTTTTACTACGAAATATTATATATAATATATCTTGTATACGAAAAGTTTAAACATTATTATTGTAAAATTAATCTAAAATCAAAGATTGGGAATAGTTCTATTTGTTATTCCAGGACATACTTTACCAACGTACAAAGTTTCATTTGAATCCGTTCAGGAGTTTTGGCATGAATGAGTAACAAACATCCATCCAAACACACCAGCTTTAGCATTTATAATAATAGTAAGATTAGTAAGATAAATGTATAAGGAAATTGAAAAAAAAAAATCAACTCCTGTGATAGTTAGCTTTAAGGTGTGTTCTAATCAGTTCAATTTTTTAATAGTATTTTTTTTATAAATATATCTCTTGACGAATTGAAATAATTCTGACTTAAAATTTTCAAAAAAATATAACATATATTTATGTTTAAAAGTAGTAGTATATAAGTTTATAAAATATGTTCAAATACCACCGTTTTACTTTATTCATATATTTCCATAATCCTTCTTTTTATGTCTTAATTAAAAATCACATCGCAAACGCACCTGGTGTCAAGTGATAATACAACATGGAACGGATAGAAATGAAAATACCTTAACAAAATGTATAGAGTAGTGTGATCCGTAATCTCTATTTAGTACTTAGTAGTATAGAATGATCTGTGATAAATGACATATAATGAAATATTTTAACCTCTTCTCTGGGTGAAATTGCATCAGTGAAATGTATTTGTTATTAATATTCACTAATAATTTTCATGTGGCAAATATAGTGAATACATAATTTTCTAATAAATTTATCTGTATTTAATTTAAGTTGTTGCCATGAGCGTCGTATTTTCCAACCAGTACAATGCGAGATATCGGTCTGGCTGTTACGGAACTATCATCGGACTGAGACACACCAGTAACCTTCCTTCGAACCCTGGTCCTATCAGAGAAACCAAGGGACGGTGGGTTGGTCTGTGGCGGCCCTTGCCCTTGGGGGTGGGGTTAGGGCTCCTAGCGGTGCTCCAGTGGAGACACATCAGACACAGGAGCGAGGCGGGGACCTGGAACAAAGGGGTTCCAGCGAAGGAGTGGCAGGTCGCGTGCTATCGAGCTGTCCCCCTGAGGACCGTTTCCCGCGTCTGGGGGTGGATCACCAACAAGGAGGTCCCCATTTCGTTGAGACCGTTCTTATACTCGTCATACGCAACACTGTTCGGTTGCGACCTTCAAGAAGCTGTGTCCGAAGACCTCAAATCTTATAAGAGCCTTTCACAATTTTTCTGCCGTCCTTTGAAAGAAGGGGCCCGGCCCATAGACCAAAATGAATGTATAGTCTCTCCGGCAGACGGGCGGGTGCTTAACTTTGGTCAGCTTCGGACATGCCAGGTGGAACAAGTGAAAGGTTTGACGTATTCACTTCGAGAGTTCCTTGGTGACCCTGTCTGGTCAAACAAGTACAGACAAAAACAAGTTCCGGTGTCCACCGGTGGAGCGCGCCGGGTAGAAGAGGGGTTGCAGGGGCAAGACTGCCACACACTCGACGAGTACTGCAGAGACATCTGTGAGAAGGAAGATACAATGTTGTATCAGTGTGTGATCTATCTTGCTCCTGGGGACTATCACAGGTTCCACTCACCCACAGAGTGGACCGTCGACTTCAGACGTCATTTCCGCGGGGAGTTGCTCAGCGTGAATCCTAAAATATGCCGCCTAGTGCCCAACTTGTTTTCGCTCAATGAACGGGTCGTTTACACCGGGCGATGGAAGCACGGGTTCTTCTCGATGACCGCAGTAGGTGCGACCAATGTCGGGTCGATACGTGTTTACTTCGACCCATCGCTGGTCACTAACCGGCGGAAGTGGTCGGACTGTGAGAAAAATCATGAAGACTTGTTTCTGAAGGATGTAAACAACAACGAGATTAAACTGAAAAAGGGCGAACCTTTCGGCGAGTTTCGGTTGGGGTCGACGATTGTGATGATTTTTGAGGCTCCAAAAGATTTCAAGTTGAAGCTGGAATCTGGCCAGAGGACTTATGTTGGGCGAGCTTTAAGCTCTAGCAGCTGACACGACAGTGGAGATCTGCACTTGATAGAACTGATATACTCCAAGCTCTTGATCACACGTTGGGAAAATTGAAGTGCTTTACCTATTTGCGGAAATGTAATTTAATTTAGCCGAATATTTGAAACTTATTATTTTAAAATTATTTGCAATAGTCTCATTGAATTGTAGTTGTGAATTTCAAATACATGACAATTCTCTAAGCGACTTCATAAAATATTAATCACGGTAAAGTTAATTTTGTTAAACCTATGGTTTTCTGTATCTGACCAGTTGGTACTACTGTAAGCTGTCTGCTAGTTTTACCGTGAGTACAAAACTAAGCGCTACTCTAAAGAGGAAACTACATAAAAACATGATTTTAAATACCGCAATAAAATGTGATGTCACTTTGTGTCAAATAACAAATGCAATGTCTTATTTTATAAAAGATTTATATTTAAAAAAAAGCTTATAAACACCTTTACAACATATGAATAATTTAGACTTGCTTGTAAAAGATGATTCTAGAAATTAAAATATTTTATTTTTGATCTGATACAATTATTTCACATGTAGCCTACTATATTTATCGTACTATTTTGATTCCAAAAAACACCCAGTTATTAGAGTTTAAGTTGGATGGGGAAATTAATCTTGGAATCAAAGAAATACAGTATTATAACTCTATACGGAAAACCTCTTTTCGCTTTACGAGGTAATTGTATTATATTTGGAAGAAGGTACAGGAAAGGTGGATAGGAACATATAAATGTCCTTTATGTTATACCTTTTACATGTTCCTATCATTCTTTACCATTTTCCTTTTTTCTCCTCTTTTGTGTTTTTTGGTTTTCTCTTTTAGGAAGTTACGTTGCGTGTTTCACACTCCTCCCTGATGAGTTCCGATAGAATGAAACCTAGGTCGGGGGATTGGGCGGTGATGATCAATTTTCTTTAAGAGACAACCATTACCTCTCTGTCCAGTGGCAGCAGTGTAAAGTGTGAACTGTGTTGTTCTTTTCATTGTAAAGGCCATATTGTGTTTGTATCCCTTTCCTATACCTGCTTTCAAATATAATAGAAATACAGTATTGAATTTCCTTTGTTCTTTTTAATCTTCAATATGATCCGATTCAGTTTTATTAAATTTCAATATTTGTACATTGTGATTACCTTGCTGGGTTACACTGTGGTCCTATCTTAGAAGAATGAACGATATTATAACTCATTGAGGCAAGCTTGCTAACTTTCAGGATGAACTGAGTGTACATGTTACAACAGTTGGCGACAATGTGTTTTTTCAAATTCCAGGTATACCAACAGTTTTTTCTCCTAAACACACATTCTAACTTCAGCCATTGCTCACCTTAATTACTCAAAGTGGGTACAAGACATATTCTACAAAATTCCCTGACTTTTCCAGGTTTTCCAGGCAACATTTTTCAATTCTCCCCGACTACTTTGTTCCAGTTTTAATGGTGGATGATGACTTGTTTTATTTATTATTGATCACATACTAAAAAAAAGTTTGTATCTACTAAACATTAACAGTTTTATCAGTTATTTTAACAATTAAAATGTTATTTTATTTAGGTATTACTAACTTTTGTTTTAGTGTTTAGTTGCAAATTTAATGGGATATTTTAGACATATTTTCTAATCCCTGTCTTTTCCTTATTTTTAGTTTAATTCCTGTTTTCCCCATCTGTTGCCACCATGTTACTTTTATTACCTTTGATCGGACAATCTCCTGAGATTATTAAAACAACTATTTCAACCTCAACTGGGCATGCATACTTTTATTTATTTTCTATATTTAACGTGCACTTTCTGGACTGACTGATTATATCATCACACGAGAATGTCTATGAGCGAGCGATAGAGAGTCTACCAATTGTGCCGGAAAAGGTATTTCCACATACCTTCCAGAGTTCTTTCACAAGCCACAGCCAACCGACACGGGGCCGACAGCTTTCCTTCTCCTCCGAAGTAAGTTGTGCTAAGGATTTTTATCGCTCAAGAAAAATCTGTTGACCCCGGCCGGATTTGAACCCACAGACATGGGGTCCTGAGGCGAGCACTTTACACCAAGGCCACTGAGGTCGATGCTATGAATAATAGATCAGTATACTTTACAAGCGCAAGAGCGGCCGTGGCGCGATAACTGATATAAGGATGCAATAATGTAATGTTTAAAGAATGCACAGACATTTGGTGCAAAGCAAAGTAAAACATTAGTTCTAAGGAATTCAATAGTCCAATAGGTAGCGTGTCTGTCTACTCAGCTAAGGGTCCTGGGTTCAATTCCTGGAATGCCATAAAAATGTATCACTGATGAAATGAGTGTTTCCCCCTTTATAGTGATGAATAAATGGCCTGGAGGCTGGATGTTGTGTCTGTTATAGATTTGAGTTAGTTTATAGATCGTGCGCTGATTCAGAAAGTGCACGTTAAATACATCAAAGAAATGACGAGGTCAGGTTGTGAATCTTGGTAGGATGTACTGAGAGTGCTATTTTATAAATAGTTTCCCACTCTCCTGTTTAAATGTAGGCAGATATTCCGGACATGTGTCGAGACGCTGCACATGTGTGCACACATACGATCAGGGCTGAAATATGTGGTTAAACCTCTCAATAAGAAACACTGGTAAGAAGGATTTGACAACTGAGTCTTTGACCATTGAAGGGAGGGTAGAAGGCCCTGGACCCTGTACCGTCAACACCGTCATGAGAGTGATATACCTACCAGATTGCCGTGTCCCGCTTCTAGTCCACCTTTCACCGTTGCATCAAAGGGAGCTACGGGGTGAGGATACGACATGTCTAGACTTGCCAAACACTTATCACGGCTCAGGTTTATACCGGTTCATTTTTATTATTCGTCCGATACAACACACAAATGACGAACACCATAGGTCACACCAATGATTGGGTTGGCCGATATTTGGTCTTGACCGTGTTGGGATGAATCGTCACCTGCTCTAGACCTTTTCGGTTCTAGGATACAATACAAGGATAGGACACATGTTTAAAAGTTCCTAGCGATGCGAAAGAAAAGTCAACACATCATTAAATATAACCAAGGGCTCTACTAAAACTGTTCATTAGCAAAGCCCGGATTTTTATATAGAATTAACCTAGAAAATATGTACATAAACATCTGGTAAGATCAGTTAAAATATATAGTGAATTATGTAATAACATGAAAATATTTAACAGTGAATAAACCTTATTTCCCAACGGTAATAATAAACATACATATTATTGAAACAAAATTTAACTTCACGGCTGCAATTTTCCGAAGGAATTAATAGAAAAAAACTTTTCTAAATATGCACACATCCAATTACTTTTTTAATGAGTTGTATTGCATTACTTGTTTGTTTTAGACCACTTAAATTTACCATTAATTTAACACTTCAAATACATGGCATTATTTAAATGATTTTAGAACTCCTACAAACTTTCAATGAAACTTACACTGTTGCCGGCTCTTTGAATACAAGTGAACGTCAGACCGGTCCAGATTTTTTAAGAGTTACTAGAATGATTGTTTTCAGTCCGAGGTTAAATGTGTTATCTTTACATACTAGCCTCTATTAATATTAAACTTAAAAAATGTGGTAATGGTTGGTCTTGTTTGTTTTTCAAAAGACCATGGAATGGCATTGTATTATCATGACAGACATAAAATTACATTTTATTGATTGATTTTGGGTTCTGTTTTGATAATTTGATTTTTGCCTCGCTGCTAAACATCTGTTTCTTCTCCTGACCAAGTAACAATGGGAAATGAGAGGATCAGATCCATGAATGATTGTTTTTACAACTAAACTTGTGTTTACGCTGTAGGAAAGACGCGCTGCTACCGAGGCCACTATATTGTAACAACGCATTGTCTCCTCTTCATATGAGAAATGTTAGATATTAACTTATGTTACGGAAACTGTATTCGTCTTTGAAGAGCCAAAATACCTGACTTGGACTTTGCTCACTGCCATCCCTCCATTGGATACATTACTTTATGAAAGTACAGGTTGCCTTAAAATTTAAAAGTATTTTCCTAAGAAAAATATAAAATAATGTCACAATTAAAAACATGTAAAATATTTAATTTCATGTAATGTCTTTGAAAATATGTAAAATTCAATATAATATTTATGTAAAAAATGGGTAAAATTAAAACTGTAAATACAGGTCCAACTGGCAGGCAGGATTAAAATATGTAATTACATTAAAATCCAGGGTCTAGTCATCTTGATTTATTAATACCAAATCTCCAAGGGCATGGGTTGGTCTCGTTACTGGGCGGAGAACATTTTCTTTGCCCCAAAGTCTAGAAATGAAACCAATCAATTAATCAACTGTTTTCCTAATAACCTTAAGAACACCCTGAACCAGCTGACTGGCCCCCCCCTCCCACGGTGAGGGGATGTAGGGGTGTGCAGCCCTACCTCGCTTGGTTCCACTATGGCACAACTTATAAGAGAGAGCCATAGTGTAATCCGTCAGGGTAAGCTTGCTACCTTTCAAGGTAAACGAAGTGTACATTACAAATTAATGTTCAAATGCAACAATCAAACAAAATAAATGGCATGTGTATACATTTATATAACAGGGTGTCCAGCCAAGCTACATTTTAAAATAATCTGACGTTTCCAGGTTTTCCAAAGTCAATATCTGATTTGTCACTTACTTTATTTTGATATCACAATGTAATGCAATAATATTTTCAGATCCATACATATTCTGAAATTATGTCACTCCACACAGGTGTTAAAAGGTATCAGTTCAATCTTTGTATTGAAACATTAAAATTATTATTATTATTATTATTATTATTATTATTAGCACCGCGTCTTACTACCCGTTCGGGTTATACGCACTTACACTAATGTGTAGTGGTAGGGTGATTGTGAGATGAAATGGAGGACCTACAGTTTAACGTGGAATCCGAACCACGGTGGAGGCCTGGCATTCCCCACATTCACAAGATGTCTTGTCAGAGGTGAAGGAAGGGTTTGGTAATCAGATGAATCTTTGCCGGGACCGAGGATCGAACCCCGGCCGCCCGCATAGAAGTCTGACACCTTACCCCTAGACCGCCAGGTCACGTGGACACATTCTTTTTTAGTTCCTTCTTCCTATAATGTAATCAATCCTCACATGTGTGCATAACCATGCCTCCATTTTGGTTGAGGTGTGCAGTAGAGGGGTGGACTTAACTCGGTCAGTAGCATGTCTATACACTGAGCTAAGGGTCCCGGGTTTGATTCCCGGCATGGCCGAAATGTGGGTTTACCCTTTCACAGCGATGAATTAACGGTCGGAGAACGGATCTTGTGTCTGTCCTAGTTTTAAGGCCCTTGGCCCCGTCGAGTGCAAGTCTAAACCATATTTTGTGGGAGGGTGAAAGGCTTCACAACCGACCAACGTATCCTTCCGCGCCAACAAGAACAGACGGATCAAGGAAAACGTAGATGGCGCTAGCTACAGGACAAGTCTGGTGGAAAAATCATATGTTTGTTAATATTTTCAACACTTCTTCTAAGATAATGAATGTATTGATGTTTATTAATAGTTACATTTTCTTATTTCTTGTTATGAAGTCGGCAGTTTTCTATTGAAAAAATGTCAATTTTATTGGTATTTGATCTTATTAAAATTATAGAGACGGTGTTGTGTATACAAAAAGTATAATTTAATCAACATGCTTCTATTCTCCAAGATAACCGTTTGTTCCCACGGCTCTGCATTTCCACGCCAAATGAAAAGGGCCAATCGCCTTAAGTTAAGATTAAAAGGCATACGAAGCTATGACAGGCCACTAAGCTGGTAATGGAAAATATATGGCATGAATTAAAACTGACCACAGGCTGGAAGCAATAATAAATGTAAAAAAAAGGAAAGGGGTGAAAAAACAACATGAAAATCATGTGTTGAAATAGAACTAGGATTAGAATGCCCAACTGTGTTAAAATAGATCTGTGGTGAGTATTAACTGGAAGAGAAATATTTTTACCGTTATAAATAAAAGTGGCATATTTTTTTTCTACAGTAGTGAATATGCGAGAATTTCAGAAATTTGATCAAATTCCTCGACTTGTCCCTGTGTTCCAGGTTTTCTTGGAATCGAAAGTGGGTGTGGGACAATGTGTATCTCGGGAAGTGTTCCGGCCTAGGGTCACTCGGGTGCAACGGCCAACGAGAGGGCGATACTACACAGTGTCCTTGGAGGTGAATTTGAGATCCATGTTGCGAAGCATGCAGAGGTCTCGAGCTGTCGCCTTCCTCCCGACCACGGTCTGGAGGTCATAGAGCCGCAGAAGCAGGTCCGTGGAGAACAACTCTGGCAGAGCGCGTAGCAGGCAGGGGACCTGTGGGGGAACAATTCCTCACACGCTATAGCAACATGCCCAGGTCAAGTTGTGGCGGCGGAACCTTATTTGTGGGGGAATTCGGGGACTTGGCCCAAAGGGGCTCTAGTGATCTGTGTACACCTGTAAATGTTTGAAATTTGGATGCCGTTGGAACATGTTTGGAGTGATTTTCCTCCATTTAAAAAAAATAATTGGATAGCCTTAGAAATATTTTAAAGTCCTTCTCGCTTGGAAGGTTTTTTTTTAAACTGGACGCTCTTAAAAGCTTCCTGAAGTGGGGGTTCTCCTGAGAAAACCCCGTCCCAAAAAACACCTCCAGACACATTTTACTACTTGTTTGGGTTGTACACCTATGTACTAGTTACACTAATGAGTTAGGGTCTATAAAGGTTGAATTGAGAGGAAGTGTACCCACATTTGCATGGAGAATGAAACACCATTTTGGAAAAAAAAACAACTTCAGTACAGCCGACCAGGATCGAACCCTGATGTCTCCATCTTCGGTAGTCTAGTTTATTGTGATAGTAACACCTTAAACCATGCAGCCACCGAAATGGGTCTCTAGAAGTTATTTTCAGTTTGATCTGAGATTATCTTTCAGCTTCATTTAAGAGAATACCAGTGGAGAATGGGGGCTATGCCCCTTCCGCACGAGTGACAACTTGTTCTAATTCACAGAGTAAAATATTGTTGCGTAAATAATCACATCTGTGCGACAGTTTATTTAGATGACATTATTTTGTGGGCAATATTGATTTTATCTTTTATTTAATTGAGGTATTTAATGTTCACTTTCTGAACCTACTAATTATATGAGCACTTGAAAGAGTTTCCATGAGCGGGAGAAAAAGGATCTACCAGTTTTGCCCAGAAAGTTATTTCACAAGCCACAGTCGACACGGGACCGGCGGCTTTACCTCCCTTCCGAAATAAGTTGTGCTACAGAGTTTTATCACTCAAGACAAATCCGTCGACCCCCGCTGGGTTTGAACCTGCTAACATCGTGTCCAGAGGCGAGGACTTGACCCCAAGACCACCGAGATCGACAACACAGAACTTCTTATGAAAATAAAACTGTGGAAAATTAAGTTTAAAATGCCATCGCGTCGATATGAAAACAGGTCTTATAAGTTATAACCAATCATCATTAAATTAAATTAATGCATCATTAATTATTTTATATATATCAGGATTAATTTTTATGACGGTTAATTTTAGAAGTAAATTGTGATTAGGAATTTGGTTTTATCTGATTAATCCATGATCGAAGATTATCCAGCTCCCCAACGGAGCGCCACAATCACTAACGCCCCTATAATAGAGGATATATCTAATTCCAAGGTGAATTGAACAAAGAAAGTAGAGCGGGCGGAGTCAGCGGCCTTTTCGCACAAACTTCCAAAATGGAACCCCCTTTTATTTATATTCAATAAAAGTTATTAAAAATACTTGCCCTAAAAATAATAAAGCTTGAATATGTTACTTTTAAGTAATATAAGTTATATCCTATAAAAACCATGACTTTATTTGATCAAATCAGTTTTCAGAGCAGATATTAGGGGGAGTAGTCCAGGGAACGGAACAGCTAAAGGTGAAAAGGGAGTTTTAGCAGGTTCATGCATGTTGTCCGTTTACTTCAGAGTTGAATGTTTTTTGATAATTGAAATAGATAAAAATAAAGAAAAAGTAAAAAAATAGGAAGAATCTAACACTGGCTTGACACCATCTTCCTTTATTGTGTCTTCTATAGCAGAAGTAGTCAAACACACATTGAGTATTATTCCAGCATTGTTGCCGTTATCAAACAAAACAGATGGAAGACAAAATACAGTTTACACACACATATATTATTTTTCCTCCGCCTTCTTTTCTGTTTAGTAAAGGCAACCACGCGGAAATAATTATCAATTAGTGTTTAAAATGATTGTGACAATTTACACTATAGAAGACGTTACCTTTGTGTATAGGACTCTTCACACATTTTTTTCTCTTTCCCTAGGTGGACAATTTTAGTTTATTTTTCCTTTATTTTTATCAATTACTAATGCTCTGCAAATACTCGAATTTCGAGCTTTGAGCCGAGCTCGTCCTTTAAGCTCAAGATTGAAAGTTTTGTACGCTCGTCATTTTTGTATTGCCATGACAAAGCAATGAGAATAAGAATAGCTAAGAAGATTACTAAATAATTGAATGATTCTTTTTACTATTTTTATCTGGTTCCTTTCTGAAATAATAATTCATGTTAAATTAAAAATGTAATATCAAGAATATATTATTATATTTAATGTTTTCAAACTTAAGATATTTAGATCGCGTATGAATTAATACATTTAACTACAAAACTAGCTCTATTTTAGTTACTATTTAGTTATAGAATTATGTTGGTTAACCTGTCTAAAATCAATGTTGATCTTATTTATTGCAATACATATTTAAACAAACATACCACACTTATAGTAAAAAAGCATTTACTATTTCGTTTTATTTGCTAGAAATATTATTTTAGTCACATTATTTTTAATTTTAAAGTATGAGCATCAACTTTTATAACCAGTAAAAATCAGATTGAAGTAAATTTCTCAATAAAATAATGTCTAATGAGAGCCTGTACAACCCGCATGTGCAAATGCACATAGAGGAATGGAAATGGAACAGAAAACGAAATCATGTACGATTACACTACGGATAGTAAACAAAATATGAAAAACTTCAAATTTCTAAATGTTTATGATTCTTACGTTTTCTTATAAGGTAAATTAAGTTACTGAAGCATATTTAGGGAAAATATTAGCTTATTAAAACGTCCATTTTATTAACTTTTTATCAAGACAGTGTAGAAACACTGTACAGTGATGTAAAGTAAGTGATAGTGAAGGAAGCCAACCTGAAAGGATAGTTAGGTCAGGCGAAGATAGAAACAAACACTTTTATATTTCTTCTTACACTTTTACAATTTTCACTTTTTTGAACTTATAGAGTTGCACATTGTTTTGAATTTTCAGGAATATTTATTTTTCATTTGAAGTGACATCAATGTAAAAGTAATATTTCCAAAAATTCAAAACAACTGTGAAAGTTTTGAAGAAGTGGGAAGTGTAAAAGTGCCGATATTTCCGTTAATTCACTTTTTTTCTGAAAGTATTTATATTTATAAAAATGAGTGTCATTCATATTTTAAGAACATGTGTTTTAGTATATATTTTTTAAACTAAAATTTTAAATAGATGATGCCTATTTACATTTGAAATAAACAAATATATACTCTTAACATTTTACAATTATGGATATATTCGAACTCAGGAACTTTTAGAAATACTCAACTCGAATGAAAAAAACCCCAAGCTCGCAGACCCCCATGACAATTCCCATTATTATAAAACCATTGGTCCATTCAGACTCCTCACAAACTGATGATGTGTATGTTTGTAAGAACCCACCATGGTGTTGGGCATCCCCTGGAGAACTAGTCTGGTTCTGTCGTTCCCGCACTGAACCAGGAACTGCAGGAACTTGCACACAAAGTGTGTCCGCTGCGACACCTCCCCGTCTCGCCCGGCTGCAACACACTCTCACATGGGAACACTGTCTAGGCCAATGTACGAGTCTACACAAGCTAGGTCAATGTACGAGTCTACACAAGCTAGGCCAATGTACGAGTCTACACAAGCTAGGCCAATGTACGAGTCTACACAAGCTAGGTCAATGTACGAGTCTACACAAGCTAGGTCAATGTACGAGTCGACACAAACTAGGTCAATGTACGAGTCTACACAAGCTAGGTCAATGTACGAGTCGACACAAGTTAGGTCAATGTACAAGTCTACACGAGCTAGGTCAATGTACGAGTCTACACGAGCTAGGTCAATGTACGAGTCGACACAAGCTAGGTCAATGTACGAGTTTACACAAGCTAGGTCAATGTACGAGTTTACACAAGCTAGGTCAATGTACGAGTCGACACAAACTAGGTCAATGTACGAGTCTACACAAGCTAGGTCAATGTACGAGTTTACACAAGCTAGGTCAATGTACGAGTCTACACAAGCTAGTTCAATGTACGAGTCTACACAAGCTAGGTCAATGTACGAGTCTACACAAGCTAGGTCAATGTACGAGTCTACACAAGCTAGGTCAATGTAC